>JAGDQP010028367.1:6181-24209 GCA_022664845.1 Lepisma saccharinum | reverse complement strand
AATATTTACAAAAGGTCTCTTTGTACTGTAAATACAAAATATAGACAATGTAAGAAAGCTAACATCCAGATGTCAAAAATTCAGATCATAACCAAACTTTGTACATTAATACAAAAACAAAAAAAGCTCTTATTCAATGTACAGGTCAAAAGCATATTGCAAAACATAGCATTTGCACATGCACTACAAAAAAAAGTACAAAAAAAAATGTTGATATGACCAAGACTCGAGCTGCAGACCTCTTGCATGGCAAGCTAACCCACTTCCATTAGTCGTACTCCATGAGGTCTCTGCTCAGAGCAGTCCTTCTACCACTCTCCGTACACTTACTAATCACCATTTACGCCCTTCCGCTCATCAAGTTCTAGAAAAAAAAAATACAAGGGTTTTAGAAGATCCTCTATCGATTAACAAAGTTTGGTAATGACATGATTTTTTGACATTTGGTTGTTTGCGTGTAAGTACCTGTGGACGGAATCTATTTTCAGCAAATTTGGAACTGAACTTATTTTGTGAACGAACTCTTTTAAATATTAAAACAGGAGGTGGTATTACTGTAAAGTATTCAAGAATATAAGCTTTCTGGTTTTTTTAAAAAAAGAAGTTTATTGCATACGAAACCGTTTACATCGCTGGATGAAAAAAAAAATGAATGAAAAGGAACACACTTTCAAAGGCCAACTCTGTCCTGTCAAAAGTTTCAATTCGAACTATTGAAAGAGATCACTCGGGTTTATGTTTTGAGTATTATGTTAGAATACACTACGTGATAGGGGGACGGTTTACGGATCGGAACTTATCTACAATATTCGTGAAATGAATAACTTTTATTAACCAATAGTTTTGCCTCAAAACAAATTTCCGTAGACTCACTGAACTAAGTGGTTTCCATATAAACTTCCTTACAAATAAAAAAATAAAATAAACAGAAAACGCGCACACGTTAACATCTCGAACTCCAGAAATAGTTACATCTCACTCTTAATTATACAATCACAAGATTGTTTACATCGAATATTAAAATATATATATTAGTGACTGCGCAATAGTCATGTCTTTAAATTGTACAGTCTGGTTCAAAGAAAATGTCCAACGTGATTTTTTTTTAAAGTCCGTAAAGCTACACAGTGTGGTAACAGCAAGCCAAGACGTTATTCAAAATTAAACAGTTCTGCTTGTTACGTCTACTTTGCTTCAATGTTGCAACGTTGTGCAAAGCTTCGGACTATACCGTAAATTAATCGGCCATTTTTCATGAATCTGAGTGTACATACAACATATTTTTTTAAAAAACTTCAAAATCTACACTTTTCTGGTATGATGCTTCATTCTGTCACTAAGTTCTATGAAGTCACTTCTTCCGTAGCGCCATCAAATTCCAATTTTACATCACCGGCAAGTCCTTCAACATCTACCTCCGATTCGGAGGCATTTAACATATTCAACGTCACCTCTGCCGACTTCCCCATCATCGTCTGCTGAGTCGTCGCTGTTGTTGCAGCGGTAATTGCTGTCCTTACTGGTAGCCCAGCGTCTTCAAATGCTTTCTTTTTCAGAGTTGTTCTTATCTGGGATCTACAAATAACAATAAAAACATAAATAACACAGATACTTATGTGCACACAAATGAATGGCACAATTTAAGACTTTCTACTTACACGCATAACGAACCTTCGAAATATTGGTCTTCCTTTTCCTCCCTTGAACTGTAAAAATTTTCTCGCTAAGTAGTTTTCTTCCTCCGCCGGAAGACTTCTTCAGGTAAACAACGAATTTATTGTGTTGATGTGATGATTTTTGTATAAATGTGCGTTTGAAAATACGAACAAAGTAAATGTAAATAAAGCAATCCATACAAAAAACAAGGGAGGCGTAGCTACCGCCAAACTTCAGCAGCGAGCATCCTTTGTATATGATCAATGTTCCGTTGGAAAAATTGCGGCAGACCTTTCCAACGACACCTTTCTAGCCCTAGAAGTTCCCCTCCCTACATCTCCCCCGATGTGATCTGAATAATATAAACGGGTTTGAATGTGTCTCGTCGAGACCTTTCCAGCGACAGGTTACCCACCTTCCTAGTCCTACTAATTTTTGAGTTGTCGACCGATGGGCTAACACAGCGATTGTATAAGGTTTCACTTCACACGCCGCTTAAGGCTAAAAACACATTTCAACACAAGAAATTCGTTATTTGCCTCAAACAACCTTCCGGAAGAAGGAAAAAAGTACTTAGCGAGGGCACTATTACCGTTAAAGAGAGGTCAACAAGAACCAATATTTCCAAGGTACGTTATTATTATCCGTGCGTGTGAAATATCACTATTTTCACTTATAATTTAATACAGATGGTTCAGAATAGTAGAAACAAAGTTACCAAGGATAGAATTCACACAGAAATGTTACCCTTTTGAAAGACTTTTAAGGCGGTCTCTACGGAGGAGACTGGGGCGTTGTGGAATGGTTAGTTGGTGATGTGATGTCAGATTATAAATAAACTTAATAAGGATATTTTATGAGGGGAAGTTAGTATTTATGTCAGGGGGTCTGTTTCGATCACTTTACTATTATGTGAATAATAATGACAAGAGAATCTGGTCAAAGTAACGTTTAAAGCTGAAGGACCTGTTCACATTGAAGAATTTGGGGAAAGAATTCTGTTTATAGCAAATACACACGCACACAAATGTCGTGATGTTAAATCAAAATTGGAAGCCGAAAGGAAATTCTACTGTGTAGAAAAGTAATGTGTAAATTCACACTGGTGAACGTAGAAACTCAATTACATAAGATTAATTACAAATTCAGCTTTTACAAAAAAGCGAAAATAATCCTAATCTGGTTTCACAGAGATTGTAACTTTGTCTCTACTTAACTTATTCCACAAGACATTTTACCTAGTACCGGGTACTGCTTACCAGACGGTTCATGGTATATCTCAATTAGATTTATGTAATAGTAAATGATCTTATTGGTTTATGGGGACTTCTGGCATAATCGTGACGGGAACCAAGTATTTATATTGTAACGACAATTAAAATTACAAATTTATTTTGGCTTATATATATATTTTTATATAATTAATTTTGAACTATGTAGTGTAGTTAGCTAATGTTCTAATATTACTGGAACATTTACGTTCCCCTTGATTTGGGGCGTATACTTTTTTTATTGCTATTCGAGTTGTGGTGGACAGCGTGCATCGTTTCAATTGGGTATTATCTTTATTACAAACTTATAAAGACTTATTTTTGCTACAACAGGTTACTGATATTAGTATGTTGTCTTAGAACAAGGAAGATGTTGACGTCACGAAAAAACTAATATTTTAAGTTACATTATTACGAGTTGGAGAGAATACACGATAATTAAAAAAAGATTTTTAAAGTAATTTAATGAACAGCAATCCGCAAATTATTTGAACATCCTATATGCTGTATTTTAAATTTGATGTAGTTTGCTTATCTTTTGTGTTTTGTTTAATCTGTGTTTGTGTTTAAATTAGTGTTAAATCTATGGGCAGAAGAGAGACATATGTGTCCTAATAACAGATAACATTTCTGTGGTAAAACAGGCAAAGATACGTACAAGAGGGTACCAAAATACTGCGTGATCAGTACATTGTGAAATCTTCCATCACTACAATGTTTCATAATTGTGCTGACAGTGTACTGACACCTTAGGCCGTATGTATTGGTAAACTGTGACAAAAATAGAAGACTGTGTAAGTGTGAATATTTAAAGGTTGTCTAAATTATTTTTTTCCTAAAGTAACCATGAATTTAAATTTATTATACGAGGCCTCTCTCCACCTATACATGAAGCTGTATTAATACTTTAACTATATTTGTTAAGCAGAAATGATATTTTGACAAGATATCTCCCAGCTGGCACGTAAACTAAGAACACTTATGTTTGTCCCAGCAGGCAGGCTACATTGAACCCACTCCGTTCAATAAATGCATTTATTAATGATGAGTGATCAATGACTGTACCAATGTATTATTCGTTGAAAAATAATGTCAAAAATTCCTCTTCCTGGATTATGGGATTTTTGGCTTCCGGAATACAAATTCCTGTTGATGGCCAATCACTGAAAACTTACTGTCTGTCTATCCTCGTACCTTCTGCGGCCATGGATTTAAAATAAATTAACTACGATAACTATATGTCATACACGTACGACTGAAAGCATTAAGAAAACTGCTGTGTATTACGAGAGAGGATAGAAATACCAACAACATGTCGAACTTTCTTTTAGTCAGGTTTCAAGAAAAGGGAAAACGAATGCTACCTCCCTCGTAAAATATGGATTAACTGCTGTTAAAAGCAATTACAATCAAAGTGTAGCGATTTTAGTATTATTGTTTACGTTGATTTTAAGTTAAGATTCTAGTCTGAAGTAATATTAAAGTAGAATTAGAATCTGATGAAGGTACTATGTTAAAAAGGTGTAATTAATTAAAGGTATAAAACTGAAAGTGTGTTAGATTTAGAATTTCATTTAACATCTTTAAGCAACTTTAACTCAGGTCGAATGAATGATGATGGGAGAATTGGTGAAAAGGAGGAAGTGGGGGAGGGGAGAACCAGAGAAACCCCACGCACACGGTGTTTGTCCATCACAAGGCCCACATGGCATAAGCTGGAATCGAACCGACGACCCCAAGCACAAGACGTGAGTGCTCTACCACTGGGCCACCGCGGCCCCTATTACCAAAGTAGAATACCGCATGTCATTATTACGAAATTAATGTTATCCACGTGGAATTCGCTAGGACAGACAGATGATACATTATTGATATTGTGAGCTGAAAGGAATTAAATCATATTTCTTCTGCAGCCGAATAGTGACGTTGTAATGAAACTTAAAAAAAACATCACTACGAGAAAATATATTAAACGGTTGTCACAAGAAGTCAGAAGGTCCTGGGTTCGAACCCAGCAGTCAACCATCCTGACTGATATATCTCCATGGTTCTTCCTCATTTCTCCACAGTAATGCCGAGACAGTACATACAAACTAAGTCCTAGCCGACTTCGTTGTCATATTCTCTTCCCTGCCCTGAGTCGGAGATGCTTGTCATAAACACAATTCAAAAAAAAAAAAAAAATACAACCTACGACAACTAATTTAGAAAGCGGAAACAAGGTTCTATAGGAAAACCGGGCGACACTCACAATCAACGATAATGGTTGTTAAATCAAGAATGAAAGCATGGCTGGCACGTCTAGTACAGTGATTTTCAACTGGTGTTCCACAAGGGATCCACAGATGTGCCGCTGGAGTATGGGAACGGTCTACAAGATGGAAGAAAGTAAACGAATAAAATGTCGTCTAATTACACTTTAGCACAACTCTACAGCTGAGTTACAACTTAATAACACAACAGTTAAAAATAACAAAAGTAATATTACTGCAAGTTCCATAACAATGACTTTCTCATTTACTAGGTGTAGCACAGTAAACTTTAGCACCTTCCCGATAATAGTACGCGACGACATTAAGGAGAAAATCGCTGGGCTAACAGAAAATTCTATACACAACACTCCTAATAGTAGCTAGGCGATGAGTATAATTTGTATGGGTCGTTGTATACCTCCAACAATATTCATGAAAAGAAAGGAAGGAAGGGGGGTAAGGATATCTGTTACTGGTGAAGTTGCACTCGCCTGATGAAACTAAAAAAAAAGAACCCTCCTAAATCAGTGTCAAGGTAGCCAATCCACGCAGAATCCTACATACACTGGATCAACATTTTAAATCAGAAGTTTGAGGGGTTACTTCTTCTATATGTCTTGTCCGCATGTTGTCAATTAGATCAGCTGTTTATTTTATTTAATTTGCTAGAACATAGATTCGAACACACACTACATTGTTTCACCAGCATTGCCACCCTCCCATCAGTTTTTTTTTTTTCAACAGCCTCCGTGTCTGAACATTGCTGTGGAGACACTCTGTATAATAAATATCGTAGAAAATTACACGCACTTGCGCTCTTCTATTATTTATTCCACACGTTTCGAAATCTTGAGAAAAAGTACGGAATCAACTGGTTCAAAATTCTGTACTGCAAAAATGGAAAAATCTTACTGGACACGTGCTTGAAACCAGGTTGCAAAATATTTAGCACGATCGAGTCGAACTTCTTAAGGTGCGCACAAGTTCCAATGGGTAATAAAACTTCCATTAGGCTTTTAATATAAACTTGATGTAAGTTTTAACCCACTGAAAAGAACTTCCCTTAGATTTTTCATATAAACTTACGTGCACCTGAAGAAGCTCGACTCGATCGTGTGAAATGATGATGGCACGTAGCGTCTACAAAATGATTTGGAAATGTTGGTTAATTTCGAGTCTTCTAATTTACAGCCCCTGAATCTTGCAGCTTACTTCTTTCCCCAGTATTTAACATATCTACACAATTATAAAGCATATTCTACCGAGCGACCGTAGCTCAGTTGAAGAGTGTAGATACAGCGGCTATGGGATTCGACCGTCAAACTCGCATTTGGAACATCTTGGGATCGATACCACCGGCCGGCCATCCTAACTGAAGTCTTTCCAGGATTTTCCTTAGTCACCCCAGGGTAATATCCGGATGCTATCTTCAAACTAGGCCCAGTCCGATTTTCTTCCCACATCATCTCCCCTACCTATCCAAGCCTGAGCCAAAGAGTCATAAGTGTATTTTCATTCAATTCAAAGCATTCTATATAACTTACTTTCATAATGCCTCTAGATTTATTTACTTCAGAGGTAATAACTATATATTTTCCCGCTCGTTTCATTTCATATCGTTTATTGGAACAGAAATACAGGGATACAAGAAAAAATATCTACATACTATAAAGCGTTTATTAGTTTAATAATGAAAACTACGTGAAATGAAAAAAATAAGCAGCACTTCAGGTTTGTACGGGTAATGATGAATTAGAATTTTATTTATGGCCGTTACGTAACTTTGATTCAAGCTGATTTTTACTGATAAGCATGACGTCTATTAGTATCCCCATACCAACACTGAAGGTAGTAAGCTTGCAAATGTTTCGAAGCAACGCATTTACTGCTGAATTACCACACAAAATACAGTCATTTTAACTTACTTGAATTCGATTTGGATTTGAACTGGATGTTTTTTGTATTTCCAGACTGCATTGCAATCTATAATCTAACTTTATCTCAAATCAGGGGGATGGCAAATACAACTCTTAGGGATGCGGAAGAAAGAGGCCTTGTCTCTTCTACAAAGGGCGTTCAAAAAGTTTTGCACTGTGGGCCATAACTTTTTTAATAGTAGCACTAGGATCATGACATTTTGTGTGCACGTACTTGTGTACTTTACGTATATACGCGTGTTACTCAATGTATCCTCCAACCGCTGTGACATATTTAGCACACCGTTCTTTCAAGCCGGACACTGGACATTACACAACTATATCACACACGCAATGCACTCTTGGTCACTGGGCAAACTGCCCAAACTGCCTACCACGACACTGGGTCTTCAGACGACCAAACAGAAAGGAATCGGACGGGACCAGGTCCGGATTATAGGGGAGTCGAGGGACCACTTCCCATCTCATATTTCTGAATGTCTGCTCTGTGTGATACGCAGAGTGGGGCCTCGCATTATCTTGGTGCAGTTCGATGAGTTTATTTTGGAGCTTTGATCTTTTTGTCTTAAGAGTATGTCGCAGGACCGCTCCATATTAATTGCTGCGCGACGTTCCAAAAAGTCGATGAAGATTACGCAACGGTGATTACAGAAGAATATGGCCATTAATTTCTCCACTGATCTGGTGAATCTTGGTTTTCTCTTCCGTGGAGAACCGAAATGACGCCATTCCATGGACTGCGTTTTACTCTCAGAATCCATATAAAATATTCTCTGTGATCACGCCATCAAAACATTGTGGAGAGTCACCACTGAATGTTCTGGAGTTCGAGACAAATTTACTTCCTCTTTTCTTACTGTTCCTTTGTGACCAAAGTGGTGCATTTACGGCATTGAAAGAACGGTACCCAGCTATTGGAGGGTACATTAAGTAACATGCGTATATACATAAAGGACACAAGTACATACACACAAAATTTCATGGTTCTAGTGCTATTATTAAAAAAGTTATGGCCCATAGTGCAAAACTTCTTGAACGCCCTTTAAGTACAGTCCAATGTTAGTCCTGTAAGAATGAGGAAAACTTTCATCAAATACACCCGACCTCTTCAACGTCGATTCGTGCGCAACGACTTTCATCACTGCAACACGCAGATTAAATAGTGTTTGCAAAGACTGTCTTTACACCATTAATTAATAACCCTAATCTTTAAAGGTCATTTACAGTACAGGTATAATAGACAAAGCTGTTATGTTCCACCTGATACTAAAATAAAAATAAAATTTTAAAACAATAAAGAAAAACTAGTTCCTTGCCCATCGTAAATCTCTATCCGCAGCTATTATTAGCCAATACTCTACAATATTAAACAACCGTCTACGTAACAAGGGTTTCCATTTTACAATTCCGCTTATTCTCGGAACTCATACTCCTAATTTCACAGAAAATTTGTTACAGAAATGAAGGGGTTACACTTAAGGTTAGTGTAACGTAACGACCTCTAACGATAGATGGCAGCACTACCTACATATATCTCTAATGCGCCTGCAAATTAGAGTTCTAACTTTCAGAGAAGAAAGTTCGTAACCATTTCAAGAGTTCTATCCGTGCCGATTTTTTTCTTTTCTTTTTTGTTTAATGTTAAAAGAACTTCATTGTTATGGGTTTGGATATTCACAACAACAATCAAGCGATTTCAACAATGAACAAAAAAGAAAAGAAAAGAAATGTTGAAATGGTTACGAACTTTCTTTCCTGAAAGTTAGAACTCTCTAGGCCTGAATTGTACAACAAAAAAATTAGAGACATGCGAAGGTAATGTTGCCATCTCGCGTTAAGATCGTTGCTTTACACTAACCTTAAGAATATCATGCACATACAATGAAAAGTAAGTAAGCAAGGGCCACTTACACAGTCCTCCCTTTGATGTGTTCACTTATTTTATTAAGATCATCTCCAAATCTTTTCACTGCTTGACGAAGCATCTCAATCTCTTCCTCGGTCCATTTACCCCTACACAAGAAATAAAAGCGTCAATTCTTCCTCCAAACTTCCTTTATTAGGAAAAAATGAATATAAAGTAAAGTAAACCAAGTCTCTACAAGAGAAATAGCCGCGAGACAAACGCACTTCAGTGAAAAAAATCAAACAAAGTTCGCCTCATACCGTATTACAGAGGAACGTGCAACTCTTCTGACCTACCCTCATGCGAAATCTCAGGGTTCATTTTATGTGGGAGAAACAAACGGATTTCTATTAACCTTAAAACAAGTTAAGACCCATCAGTTTTCCTGAACTGAAGATACTAATCTATATGTTTTCCTCTTTGTTTTCTCAACCCAATGTTACCCTCAAGTACTTGAAGTATGCTTATTCGTCCTCCGGAAGGATTGTTTCAGTTATACATAGAGTCTACTAATTTTGTAACTTGAAATTCCCTGACTTCTTAGTATAGTGGAACATGTAAATAATAGCCAATGATTTTTTTTTTAACCCCACCATCACCCACTACAAGCATCTTATACATTATTGCTATTTCACAAGTGAAAAAAAAAAATCTTTTAAAATAGAAGATTTTAACACATTAAAAAAAATCCGGTCAGCAGTGGGAATCGAACCCACGACTTCCGCCTTGCCGAGGCAGTGAACTTACAAACTGTTGACAGGTCCATCTCATAAATTTCCCTGAGTTTTCCTTATAAATTATAGATTTCTCTGAGTTACCCAGATTTATAAAATTCCCTGAATATTCCAGGTTGGTTAGACACCGTGGTTATTGTTCGTATGAACATTTATTTATATTCCAATACATTATTCGTATCAGTTGGTTAGTATTTAACATTTTTATTTCTTGAAAGCGACATTTGACACTGATTTCGAATAAGCAGTATAGACTGGGTTTCGTTTCACACGATCCCCACAAGTTTGGAGCTGGTGAGCGGGACAAACCCTTAATAAAACCTTTACATTGAAGCAAACGCGCAGATTTCATTCTGGAGAGCTAGAGTGGATTCCCTCTCGAGGATGTGATAAAAGGATGGACGAAAGTTGCATGAAAATTTCGGACTGATAGTCGGAATAATTCATGACTGCCATGAACTAGGTATCTACGCCTCAGGTCGGGATAGGGTAGAAAAGGAGTACGCCAGGCTCTAAGTTGAAGGTACTTTAACTATATTTGGTATGGCAGAGAAAAAACTCACTCAGAATGATCGGCTACTGATATTGAAGGATCTCCCGAAAGGGAAGCCATAACTTACATGGTATAAGCAAGGCGAATAATTATAGAGGTATATTAGGAAAACGCAATAAAATAGAGTAACATAACAGAAAAACCCTTGTCATGTCATATTTAAACTTTCCTTATTCTTGCCCTCGTTTTCTAAATACCCGGCCATAGCTCAGTTGACAGAGCGTTGGATTAGCAATTGGAAGGTCCTGGAAACAGCCTGGTTATGCCGGTATGATACCTTCAAACTAGGCTCTGGCCTTTTCATCTCTACCCTACCCCATCTCTGCTTGACCCAAATTTGAATAAAGACCTTAAATATTGTTTTTAAATTTGCTTTTTAAACAAGCAGTACGGTGGAGAAATCTTGCATCTATTTATATTCGTATGTATTTTTGTGCTAATGTAAGTCTAATTTCCAACCTTTACATGATTTTTTTCCACCCCTGCTGTGAGATTTCTTGTAATATTGACAGAATGCATAGGTATGTTTACATAAAAGATGTTATTTCCTTCATAATCACAACTATAAACTAAGCTATTTGTAAGTTCCAGGACACGCTTATTAGGTCTCATGCAAGCCTCATCGAACGGATGTAACTCACTTGGTAGAACACTGGCTTCACATTCTGAAAGTTCTGAGTTCAATCCCTGCGGTCGTTCATCCTTCGAATTTATTTATAGCCTTTAGATAGCACTGGCTCAGGATGGGATAAGGTGAGGAAAAGGATGTTGGAAGGTAGTCCTAGTTTGGAGGTACCATCCCGGAAGTTGCCTGTATGACTAAAAAAACGGGAAGGATGGGCGGCCACTTCGATCATCCTTAAGACCTTCCGATTACTAAGTCAACGCTACCAACTGAGCTATGATAGCTATCCATACCACTTACGTCAAGGTATATTTATATGAACGTTGTATTCAAATTATGTTTCCTTCCGCGTCATAGGATTATCTTCAAAGTTGTTTGGTAAAGTATTCGAATTCTAAAGGATTTTTTTTTTTTTTTTTTTTTTAGTTTTCCTCACACCCTTCAAGGAAATATTGAAATGTACCGTTAATACAAGCCTAGTACGCATCTTGACACTTCGTAAACAGAGTAAAATATAGCCCATCAACAATTAAAAACATTTACGTGTAAAACAAACAAGGGTACGTACACGAGATCCCAAAATAGTGCGTAATCAGTACGTTGTTGGACCACCTTATCACCACGTTCTATATTGCAGCCTGGAACTGTCTGGACAACATACGCAGTTCAACAACAACAAGGCCGTACCATTTTCGAACGTCCTTTATTGCTCTACCACCAAAACGTTACTAACAGCTATTGAGTTACATCTGTCTATGTTTACCAAGTTTCAACAGAATCGGTGGCCCTACTCGGTGGGGCATTTTCAATGCCTGTTACCGTAGCTATTTGATATATATATATATAACTTTCCTAACTGAAATCTAAAAGCGGCAAAAGAAAGAAAAATATAAGATCATGCACCTAATCTTATGCCTGTTTTCTCCAAAACTAGTGGACCGATTTTGTTATTAAATTACGCTGCACTCTCGCACGTGTTTTGGTCTGAAATAAGCACTTGTGTAGCTACTAGTTAAATGTAAAATAAGGCTAGTTACTTCCGTATGTTTGCCTATGTAAGTATATCGTTACACTTTTTTTGCGGGAGCGGGAAGGTAGAGCAATTTACGGTATGCAAAATGTTTTTTATACCCTTAACCCTTTTTATTCTACCTAAGGAATATTACAATATACTGCAAACACGCCTGAGGTTCTTACCTCTAGGATGGCGTGAAAACAAAAAAATCATACATAAGTATACAGATCACTCAAATTAATGAAATTTATCTACAAAAATAAATGACATTCCACCAGAAACATGTCAGTAAAAATGCGCTACATTATTCTCTACCAAAATGTCCGGCCGTTACAAGGAGTGTTTTAAAAGACGACCAAATTCCACCAATTTTTTAATGATGCTGTAAAGGGTTTTTCAAATAACTGGTGGTTTATTTTTACATGGCTAGTTCTCACCTCGCTATATGAAGACAAAAAACACCACTACTTATTCAAATAGCCTTCTAGAACTAGTCTTTACAACAGCCCATCATTTTAATATAGACAAACTTAGTCCTTGAAATAAACACAGAAAAACTGATAGCCGCCGTGACTGGGACTCTCCCAATTGTCGGCTGGGTATGCTATCCATTACACTAGGAGATTCGAGTTCCCGACGACTACACCTATCAATTTCAACATTTACTATGCACCAGGTTCGCTTGAGAAAAAAGGGAAGAACTTGTTTCTTTGAATGAACTTTCTTTAAGGCTTTTAGGTAACTTTGGATCAGAACGAATGGATAAAGATGGGAGAATCGGTAGAATGAAGTGGGAGAAAATAGGAGAACCCCGAGAAAACCACGCACACGGGTACACCACGAAACCCACATGACACAAGCTGGGATCGAACCGAGAACTCCACGCATCAGAGGTGAGCCACCGAGGCCCTACTTAGTCTTTTGTTTCAAACATGATTTTGATGGGATATTATTGTTATATATTGAACTTCATCTCGGAAATGGACACGACTCTGGTTTGGTCAGGATGTTACCTCGCTCACCTTTTATGTGCGTGGTCATGGGTTGAAGTCTCGTCGAGATCCACTGAACAAAGTGGTTCGGAGCTCACTTTACCAAAAACGGTAGGTAGACCCATCTGTAGGAGCTCTCACCAGCTCATTTAGAACTTTAATAACAATTCAGATAACAGAAAAAAGTGAAAGAAAAAAAAATCCGAAACCGTACGAAAAAACTATTTATTTCCCTTGTTATCCTGGGCCTCCCTATCCTGTATCATGGACATTTGTGACACAAATGAACACGTAGAGTAATCTGTGAAGGGAAAGAAATCAACATTCTGACAAGAGAAGAAGCGTGACGTCATCAAATATCTGTCGTAAGGCTTGTTTTAGTCTTTATGCGGTGCTTTTGGATTCAGATCGAAGTTTTCACTACTATACCACGATATATTAGGTACATAGTTGTACGAAAATACCAATCTTAGTTGAGTAGTTTGAATTTCATTTATGGCCTTTAGGCATCTAAGGCTCAGGCCGAGATAGGAGAAGGGAAAGCATTCTGGAAGATGTCGGCCAGGACCTATGTTGAACGTGCCATCCCGACATTTGCCTGGTGCGACTGGAAAAACCTCAGTCAGGATGGTCTGCCTCTGCGATCGAACCTACGACCTCTCGAATACTACGAATGCTCTACCACTGAGCTACGGCGGCTCCGCTATTGGTTGAGTAATAAGTACGAGACACACAGTATTATCACTGAAAGGAAAGACGGAAGGGTAGTGACTTAAGGTAAAAATGAAAATAAGAAGGGAAAAAGATGTTTACATGAATAGCATGCCATGTAGTACCTATACACACATTTAATAAGCACATATTGCATTGCAATATTTCGGCACATAAGAACCATCAACGAGCAAATCGTGAGAAAACAAGATGTCACATGTGGCCTCTTTTCCACCCCAACCTGCCACCTTTGAAGTTCTCATTCACGGTTTGAGCGTAAAAATGAGACCTGGGCTAAATTTTCAATAGCTGCTACCCCACCCCTCCCCCTCTTGTGCTGCTAACATCTCCCTAAGGAATATCTCCATTGTCCCTTATGTATATAAAAAAAAAAATAACACTACCCTTATTTCTATCCGTTTGCCACGCATTTACACCATCCTCTCCCGATATTTACACATGAAAGGTTAGCCACTTGCTCCATAATTTGATCCGTCGTGCAATAGGTAGCACACTAGCGGTAAGTTCACACCTACTCTTTATTTTACAAAGCGCGTGTGACGTCCTTTTTCTCTGTACTCCCTTTAACTGTCATTATTATGTGTTACAGTATTACGATACGATACAAATTATATTGGTAGGAACCTTCAACCCCTTGGACACCTTCTGGAAGGAAGATAAAAAAAAAAACACTGGTATCCCACTTGTCAGAACATGTAAGGGCTTTTCCTGTAAATTTGAGGATCATACTTATAAAAGAAAAAGTAATTTCTTTTTCTTTTTTTAAAAAAAGTAACTATTTATTCAATATACATCATCTCGTATCAGTGGTTTCGTAATCTTGAAACGTATTTATGGACTTTGAACTTTTGTTGTGAAGGATTCGGACGTCAACGGGCCATGTTTTCCTCATCTTTTATCTATTCTCTCCCCTCCCCCCCCCCCCTCTTTAGTATTTGAACACTTATACGTTATATTTACTACGATCCTTTGTTCTTAAAAGGTTTGGAAAAGAAATTAAAAAAATACGTCAAAAAGAAACACTTTTGGCATTCACCGTAACAACAAATTTGAGATAAAAAATTGTACTAACTACATAAGCTTGAAGCAATGTTGTTTATTGTACATATTTGACTGCAAACTATGAAAAATATTGTCTTCCCTGTGATTATAATGCAACTACGTTCAAGAACCAGAGTGTTCAATTACCAATCAGATGCCGTCATTGCATGACAGACCATGATATCGTAATAATTATGTAAATCTTAATTCATCACTTCATTAACCATATGACAGATTATCTAGGGTGGTAATTAGCCCTGCTTTTGGCCGATGTTTCGGGTTTTTGATTGCCATGTCCCGTATCCGACTTAACAGCCGAGCAGGACGCTGATTTGTCCTGCTTTTAGTTGCCTAATTTTCAATATTTAACATCCCATCATTCTGATGGCTTCAGTTTTCGACATTTTGAGACTGTCTAAATCTTTATAGCAAATCTTATTAAGCTCCACATTAGTACAATTTTAGCCGCTAGATCGCTTTCCAGAAATCTAGATCTGTTGGGAAAATCCCTAAATTAGCTTGCTGATTCCACAGTTAAGTTTGAACTTTCAACTTTATTTTAATTTACAAGAAGAGAGCCAGAATGGAACGTGCAGTGACATATTTAAAAAGGCCTTCCTGTTGAGTAAACATCTTCTGAAAGGGTCTCGGGACGAAGAGAAATATCAACAATACGGTAAACAGTTTACTATGAGGGCACATAGACTGCATTTTAACTACCAATGTAAGCTAATTACTAAAGGGAAACAATGGTGCTGGTGGTCTTGTTATTAGGTTGTTTGAAACTAATTCCCTATCTCATGAATTTCTAATTACTACATGTTACCTCAACCTACTTATCGTTTAGCAATCTTATCTAATCTAATGGCATGAATAACCCTAAGGTTATTTAATCTAATGGTATGAACAAAGATTTATTTGAAAACAAATTAAAGACTTTGTTCTCCTCAACGGCACTCACGGGCTGCATTGTAGCTCCAATAACGAAAATCCCAGCCTAAATCAATTTGAAAGTCATCAACAGATTTGAACCACGTCCCCCAGGCGTTCAGTCTATAAAGATAGTGTGTATGGTAATACATGTCGCCAAGCGTGGGGCTCTTTGAAGATTGTAATTGTAATAACTTGACTCCCGTCTTTAGGGATGGATTTGATTTAAATAAACTTCACTCAAGATGCGGACAAATTAATCACCGAAATGTCACAGCACTCATTCCTTTCACACTAGCCTCTGAAAGCCTATAAATACGTTTTAAAAAAAGATATCTCACTGAATTTGAATTTTATGTATGGCCTTTAGACATCTAAGGCTCAGTCCTGGATAAGGGAGGGGAATGAATGCGGGAAGGTTTCGGCCAGGGCCTATGTTAAAGGTACCATCCCGACATTTTCCTGGAGGTACTGAGGAAAAACCTAACTCCAAATACAAAGAGAAAAAGAAGTTTGAGAATCACAAAATCAAAAGCCTGTAAAGGCCTCGTTCACTCTCTGCTTCAACATTATCCGCACTACAACGCCATTATCCTGAAAAAGACAATTTCCATAGTTTTGTAGTATTAACTCAATACGCGATAATCCCATGCCGCTCTTGATTTACCCAGAATACTGAACAAAGCATGGTGTTAGTAGATATCAACAATTTGGAAGAAACCTACCCTGCCGGTGAATCAGCCGTTGGATGAAGCTGCATTGTAAGTTCTCCGAGTTTGTTGAAAGCAGCCCCGGCTGCAGTAAATATCTCGCCCACCTGAAATGAAGACATTACTGAAATAAAATACTTCTATATAAATATAATAAAGGAAAATAGAACTTACGATATGGTAAAAATAATGTAATCCCAAATACAGAATGAGTCAGAAGGAATATTTCTGAGGTGATACTTCCCGTAATTCTGAACAAAGCACTTTATGTCAACATGTATTTCATTCGAAACCATTACTGAGATACAGGTTTGTTTAAATTTCAGGAAAGAGAATGTATTAGCCATACGTTAAAAAAGTTGCGAAAAATCAACTACGAAACCGTTATCGACCAAACGCAGCGGAATGTTCCCCAAAGTTATGATACACAGATTGCACACATCAGAATATCCTTAGAAAAAATAAATTTTATGGAGGAAATTAGAGGGAAAAAATATTTTTTTAAATCCTCTTTCAGCCTTTCTCTCAGTACTATAGACAGTAGATACACGTTTGTGACGTAATACAGTTTGCTATAGTCCTGAGTGAAGGAATATGAAGGTAGCAGCTAAGATCTGTTACATGAGCAGTTGGTGGAAATTTCTGACGTATAGTAACCTAACCTGAAGTCAGTAATGAATGGGGTGGACCAGTTTTCTACTTCCTTCCCTAAATATGGGTTCCACCCTGAACTGTAATATGCACTACTACCAAAATAAGTGACCTAATCAATACTGTTCTAGTATGTAATGGACATTTCCTGTAAGTTTTTTTTTTAATTGCTAATTTGATAACGTATGGAAAGTCGTTCACGAAAATATACCTCTTTTCAGTACAGTCATGATAGAAAGTGAATAATGTACAATTCCATTTCTGCAGTTGTGTAATGTTCTGAAAACGACCCATCGTCATGCTATGACGTCAGGTGTTACGCTTAGAACAAACTGTATGTTCCAAGTGAGTTTGTATTATAGGACGAAACGTTTTCTGATTGCCAAGGTAGGCAGTGATAGTTACAGAATAGCTTGTAAGAGATTTCTCCCTAATAGTCATATATTAACCTAAAGCGCTGGAATTTACTTAAAAATGTTTAACAATATGGTAACATTGTCTCCCCTTTGCTTTTCATACTTCAAAGCCTAATAGAGTTATAGTACAGTATGTCATTGCTTTAATATTTCATGAAGACCTAGTGCAGAGCTTGAGAAAACAATCGGTGGCTTACTCGTATCATCTAGTGTAGTAATAGCTCTCAGAAACTTCTTCCTTTTTCTTTCCCTGAAAAAGAGTACGTCATGAGATATTATCCCGCGAAAACTAGGAGAATTTCGGAAGAGAATGAGGAGGATCACCCCTACACCCACAAGCCATCACACACTGCCTGTCAGCTTATTATCTTGCTAGGTGTCATTTCGCTCCAAATAAGATATAGACCAGTCGACGGGAGGATATAACCCGGACAAAAATGCTGAACTCCTGAAAATTTACACAGGCCCTCCACTACTAGTTAATAACAACATATTAAAAGTACTTGCCTCTCCTATCTGAGCTTCACCCAATATGGCGGCCGCCGAAACCATTACAAGTCTACTGTAATGTATATAGATTTCGCTTGTTCACGCACTCACACGAATT
>JAGDQP010028366.1:0-24211 GCA_022664845.1 Lepisma saccharinum | reverse complement strand
AACATTTGAATGAAACTTGACACATGCATAATAGACATAAAAAAGCCAATACGTGTTTTTTCCTTTTCTGCGAAATAATGGTTTGAGGGATAGAGACCCCTTCAAGCCTATTGCCAGGTAAAGGCACATTTTGCTGGAATCCAGAGCTTTAAGATTAGGGCGAGCACGATTGTAACAAAACTTCGCACATATAAAATTAAGAAATATTTTTCTTCTGCGGGAGAATGGTTTGAAGGGGCGGAGACCCCTCCAACCATGTCTCGTAAAAGTATCCAGAATCTTCTTTCCTACATCTTTGTTTTGAACTATCATTCTTGACATTAAAATTAGAAGCAAGAGAAGGCACTTACTGATTTTTTTATTGTATCATTACTTCTATGTAACACGTAACAAATGTTTCACAATACTAGTTGCAGACAAGGAAATGTCGACTCCAGAAGCCAAGGTATAAAAGTGACATTGTCGAATTAAAAAAAAAAAAAAATCAATTTAATAATAACCCAAAAATATGTGACAGTCGAATTTAAAAAAAAAAAGTAATCATTTAAATATAACCCGAAATATATGTGACACAAAACTGTCATACTTTGTACAGAGAAACCGTGGACCTTAATAAGTCCATGTACAAAATATGACCGTTTTTGCCACATATATTTTGAGTTATATATAAAATATTAACTTCTCATGTCAAGGAATCTGAGATAGTGAAATGCTTCAGGAAGTCTATGGAATTATATTATCAACAATAGATCAAATCAAGAAATTCCATGTGGTATCTTCCATTCATTTATATATAACTATTAGTAATTCATAAATTTCTTATTATGGTTTATACATCAGTATATGTTAAATTCAGTTAAGTAATTGTACACCATATCACCGCGTTCCTATACGAGAGAGTGAGCGAGTGTCGATTATTGTGCGAGGAAATCCGGAAAGGCAATTTAAGGTAAATATATGATAAGAAGAAAGGGATATACTTACAACTCCTGTTCCACAGGCGAACATACACACTTAAACACTAATATATAGAGTACTAGCAATATTTCGGTATTAATACTGTAGACTTGCTGTATAAGAGGAGAGACGCACACACGTGAATAGAGCAAAAGAATAGGACAGTAGCGACACGTAGCGGACGTCGCATTGTTTGGAGAACAGTGGACTGTTGTATGGCGTGTAGAACAATTGACAACTGTACAGCGTGTAAGTTCAGGATAGAATTGTGGAAGGAAAAGTTGAAAATGCAGAGAAAACGGGAGGTTTAGAGTTATTGAAGGTTAAGGACAGGATACATTTTCGCGCTAAAACAATGAATAAAAGCGCCGTCCCACAGACTATGGCAACCAGGAAAGATAGATAAAAATTGGTGTTGTGCGACTTGGTGTGTAAGGAGACTAGGGCATCGGGTTTGTTGATAGTACAAAAGTGACGACGTTTGTTAATACGAAAATTCAGAGCACCATCCGTTTCCCCAACATAAAAGGCATCACAGAAATTGCAGGTTAGGATGTATATCACATTAGAGGTGTGGCATGTACCCTTGGGATTTAGGGTGTACTGACTATTAGCAGTATTGAGTGTGACCGTGGGAGAAGTGATGAAAATGGAGCAGGTCTCTCATCTGGGTCTCAGTCCGTACAAACCCTTTCTCGCCACCACCGCAAACCGGCGCCCATGCATGCATAAGATGTTTATAAGATTAGGTGGATGCTGAAAAACTAATCTCGGTTTGGTGGGGAATACTGATCTTGTGTCTGCGTCAGATTGGAGAATGTGGAAATGAGAGTGTAGGATTTGTTTGACCTTAGTTAGTTTAGGATGGAACTGGGTGATTAGAGCCGGTGGGTTGGGGCTTTGAGTGGGTTGAATGTGCGAGGATGCACGGCGTATCTGTTTGGTTACAACATTAGATGGGTAGCCACGGTTGACTAGAGCTTCCTGGAGGCGTAGGTTGTAAGTTTCAGTAGCAGAGGTGGTGGAATTTAGGTGCAAGGGAGAAAGGAATTCATTAAGATTAAGGAAAGTGAACTGGAGATTAAGTGAATTCATTGGGCTTTAGACAGTTTCTGTACCTAAGGTTGTGTTTACAATTGAAAACTAGATGATTTTTGTAACCGTTTTATTTACAACATCAATGGCACTTACAATATCACAAACAATACAAATATAATACAAAATTAGGAATCAACCGGATCGAATGTTAACTTCAAAGCTGCATCTTAAGCTCTCATTGTCTAAACACACATTACAACAACAATAACTAAAACAAAAATTAAGATCTTCAGCTTCCACAAATCTAAATTTATGCTTCATTCTAATCTCAATATATGCATGTATTGATTTTTGTACTTGTACATGTTGCACACTAACCAGGAGTCAAATAGCGAATGAATACGTGAGATTCATAAATATTCTCAAATATGTTGCTTTATATATTGGATACTTTTAAAGAAATTATTCTTTTTCCTACAATGATTTTACATTTACATTGTTACCATTTGATCTTGCCCTACTTTTCCCTTGAACTAATTAGCTGAACAGTTTCGAACCAGGTACAGTTTAATTTGAAGGTATCAAGTTGTAAAAAATAGACCAAAGTATATGATTCTCAACATTTACTATACAACCACAATTTATCGTAAGGAATCATTCACACACGAACACACACACGAAGTCACATTCTCACTGGGGGGAAGGTGACCATTCAATCTTGTAGTTTAAAATATACCCAATCATATACAACTGGAAAGAATACATATTTTAGTATATTATGCTTTCCTGAAAACAAACGTGTAGAATATATACATTCACACTAGGAAGACATAAACGACACTACTACTTTATTCTAAAATACATTGTATTTGTAATAAGAATCTTTTATCTTCCACTTACTCTTTACTTTGTAAAAATTAATTTTCTCGAGAAAATAACATAAATGCACGTATTTACGAACTTAGATACAGCTTTGTGGTTTCCATTTCCTACATTTAACCTGTTTTACTCTTGGAATGCAGTGACAACAGTAGCAAAGTTGATTAAACATGAATAATAACACAGCCATTAGAAGTCTGAAAACACTCCTTTATGTATTTAGTTGGGTACAATATTTCGTCCATCTTGAGGAAAAATTCTCAAAATTTGGTTAATTAGGGATAGATGGCTCCGCCTTAAAAACTTATTTTCATTAATACTATTAACAATGGCTGGGTAAATTTCGACGCCACGAAAGGAAATATTATACTCTAGTTATCAACCAACAAGGAAAAGTCGAAGGCAATTTTCTGAACGTTTTGTGAATGATGATTAGTTAGTTCCTCCTCAAGACCGACGATTTGTTCTGTGGTTTGCTTTAGTGATATTTACAAAATGATCTTGGAACAAAGTAAGTATACAATCTGGTTTTCCGGCACATGCTTCAGCTACAGAACTAGATAACACGTTCCAAGATATCACAAGCAACTTCATTTTAATAATACTTGACTGAATTTCATTCAATTCAGAGCTTAATTAAACTTCTCAACACAATGAGAAATGACTATAACTATGTTCGTAATTTTGATTATTACCATGTTTTTCTATAAGTTGATCTATTGAAATTTCAGATTAAAATGTCTTCATACATATTCGATACTCCTGATATTAAACAAATTGTACTAGACTGTACATCTATCATCTTTTACAGACATTCTAATGCATCTTTCAATATTATATAATACAATCGCCCCCATCGAGTTTCAAGTATACTTCACAACATTTTAACATATTCACAAATCCTAGACTGGATAGAACCAGTTCTTTGGTTTAAGTAGTCAATAACAATCAACAAGTGCTTCATTAATATACTACAATGATCTTGCTACACATCTTCCTTTCTCAGTTAACCGAAAACATATTCACAAACAAACCATACTAACAAAAATCAACATGATATGTTATATTCACTTAAACATAGTTGTCCTACTTACAATTCTCTTGATAATGCGAACCAACTAAAGTGACGACTCAATGTATGATTTAACTGATCTGCTATTAAAAATTACAATATTTTTATAGATACAGCAAGAAATATCAGAAGCGTATAGCAAGAAAGCATATACAAACTATATAAACACAACAACTATATAAATAAAGCAATATTTCTCAACCACACTCGCTACAATACATGTAAATAACAAATAGGTTTCAATATATTGTATTTCCAAGATAAGTAAAGCACGAGACTCATTCTAGAACATCCTCTTCTATTTTGAAATATTTAATGCAGCAAGTTCTTTGAGAAAAATAGATAGAATATACACACAAAATATTAATCTCGAAATTAGCACTTTTTCTACTGGTGAAAAAATTTAATACGCTTCAATTATAAAAAGCAACGCCCATTTTCATTTTACTATTGCCCTACTGGCGTTTGAAAACCTCAAATCTTGACGGATAATATACTGAATAGACAGCAACCTTCTCCACATCAGAGGCTGAATAAGGAAAATAATTAAATGCTATTCAAATATATGAGTTAAGTATCATCAACTAATGTATCGCACTTTGGATTTAAACAACGGTCTCTTAATCAAAAGTCAAGTACTTTTTACTACTGGTTCTATCTCTCTCTCTCTGTATATATTAACTATACCTAATACTAAGATGACATGGCCATATCCATATTTTAGGCGAATCTTGTGAAACATTGCTGTAAATAGGCATTTCTCCCCTTTCCCGAGAATGTCTTTCAGTGATACGTACGAGACACGTTGGCCATGGTCAACTGGAACATCTACTGACGTTTACCCGGAAATATAGGGTGATCGAAAAGTCGGGTTACCTGAATTTCAGGAATTCATTATTTAATTTCTGACCTTGAATTTATTTATTGCCTTCAGGCATCTATGGCCCAGGTCTTAATAATTTAAATTTTATCTTGGAATGACATAAGAAATCACCATCTTTACACACACACACTGAACTCCTCACAAATAAATCGACTTACCCAATAAACTATACGCGAGACGGGAAATCTGAAAGGCGCGTTTTCCACAAGAGGCCGCGATTAGTAATAAGCAGCAGATGTGTGTTCTTTGGCACACAATTATGGGTTTTATCCGCGAGCAACGAATTTTTCTGGTGGATACTTATTTTGACAGTTAAGTTTTGTTAATTCCACGTAAATTTTAATAAAACATTGAACAAGAGTCACTTTTATGGAAATTATGTTTCTACAGGAATATATAGTTAATCCTATAAAATAAATAGATGGCGATTAGCAACAGTGGTCCAAGCGCCAAAACTCAAATATTGAGATTTCCCTTTCAGTGCTTCCACAAATATCTATCTAAGTTTAGCAAAAACGATCCACGCGACAAATAGCGTCGGTTAAACCACGCGCCATCTCTCTATATTTCCATCTCAGCAAAACGAGATCCAATTATCTCAATTCGCAATTTTGGCGCTTGGATCACTACTGCTAATCGCCGTCCAAATAAGAATGAAAGTTCAGACTTGTCACACACACGCGTATACTATTTATTTCCAGGAGACAGAGGCGATTAGAATCGATTGAAACCTCAATGCATGCACAAAACTTCAAAAAGAAGGGTTATAAATCAAATCAAATTTGAACAAGAATTGCAAATTTCAAATGTGATTCATGATGTTTTTCACGATGTCGGCGGATAGGTCGATGTAGCAAATGAAAGACTTCGTTAAAATAATAATAAAAATGGGTGTTCAAAGATGGCGCGGAGTGTTCTATTCAGGTAGGATATGGAAAAAAAAATGGTTTTCCTCGTAAGTTGCAAATGGCACTTATAAGTTACTCCTCGAATTTTTTTAGGTACGTGTAAGTCAGCTTTTCGATTACTTCGTATAAATGTGCAGGACTTCACACTTTTGTTTACACCTTGGTTTGAGTGGTAAAATGCTACAGGCAACGTGCTGACACAAAAATAATTAACGATATCTACTGGATTTATAACAATTTAAGGCCTGTCTCGTCCTTACTACTTTATCCGTGGAAGAAGTTAAGATATCGGTCGTCCTAACCTTTACTTAAAATCCTAGAGCGGCGTTCGTTGTGTGTAACTGCATGAAATCAGAGAATACCTCAATCTGAATGTCTGGCCCCGAAGTTCGATTCTGGGATTTCCCGGATAGAAAGCGAACACGCATTTTGTTGAGTTGCTTTAGTGAGGAATAATGGTTTACTGAAGATGGACGAAGTCCTAAGAGTCCACAATAGCTTTCGTGATGGAAGCCAGTACTCTACTTTCACAATACGGAACAAAAACAACATATCTGGAAAAAAATAAGTGTTCATAAAGATAATGACATGAAAAACGGCCATCAATATTGATAACCTATTATTTATTTTCTAAATATTTATGTTTTATATTCATATCACACTTTTACATACCATGGGGCCGTTGGACCCGTGGAATATAATATTTCTCTATTGCAGCAAAGAGTTCATTGAGACATTTATACACCTTATTGGGAACTATAAGGATATAATATTTATTTTTATGTACGCAGTAACAATTATGTCGGCTGCTCTGAAACACAACATTGTTGCTTATTGTTGCTTTCCACGAATAATAGTCCTGTTTTTTTCTGTATTTGTATATTTCTTAGTCTTGAATTGTATAGTTCAAAATACTTACACGAGCTACAGAGCAGACTTTTGACATCTATTGTAATGTGCATACAATTACTAATTGAAGTGAGCGGTGGCGAATCGTGCATGCAAGTTTCAATTTTCTTCTAATAACAGTGTATGCATTTCCTAATCTGCAGATAAAATGAAGCGCGCTGGTACAAGTAAACGTAAACGGCCTAGATCAGAAGACAGAATTTGTGCTTCCAGCCCGAATTTTTCTTGTTATTTCTAAATGGGTGTACGAAGATGAAGGCATGAGTTCAGAGAAAAGTGAGGTATCAGATATAAATGAAGAATATATTCCTCCTACCAATCAAGATGAAGATGAAGACGAATCTTTTGGCATTTTGTATCAAAGTGATGATGATGAAAACGACGGCATGCGTGGAAATATTCCATCGACTTCAAAACAAGACGGAAATCCCCTACCAAAGGATAATTACTATATTGCTCCCAGTGGTATGATATGGAATAACAATTCGCCTCCTCAAGTCAAAACTCCGCTCACAACATTACAAGATTTCAATCAGGACCTTCAAGAGGTATAAGAACTGATACTCCCATCGATGCCTGGAATATGTTCATTCCACGCACCATTCTGGATGAAGTTGTTAGATGCACCAACTTAGAAGCAAAGAGAGTGTGTGAATTGAAAAAGAAACATTGGGATGACATAACATTTGAAGAACTTGTGGCTTTTTTCGGAATTTTCTACATATGGGGGCAAACAAGGATTGGGATGTTCCTGTAAGGGACCTCTTTCTTGACAAATGTTCCAATCCATTATATAGAGCTACAATGTCTGTGAATCGTTTTGAAGCCATCATAAGAATTTTAAGGTTCGACGATAGAACACGACAGGCTAGGCTAGAAACAGACAAACTTGCGCCTATTTCTTATGTCTGGCAATTATTTATTGAACAGTGCAGGAAAGTAATGGTCCCAAAAGAAAATCAAACAATAGGTGAACAGTTAGTTACGTTCACAGGCCGTTGTGGTTTCGTTCAGTATATGCCAAAAATGCCGAGAAAATATAGCACCAAAATCTATTGGATGTGTGAAGCAGCAACAGGTTATGCCATTGACGGAATAGTGTACACAGGAGAGACCAGGAGAACCACAAAGGACGGATTTGGCACTAAATACAGTGAAATCTTGAATTCATACTGTTGTTCGTACAGTCCGAAATATCACCGTGAACAATTATTTCACCAGTATACCTTCGGCTAAATATCTGCTGGAGACAAATTTAACTGTGGTTGGGACATTAAGACATAATAAGAGAGACATACCAAAGGAAATAAAACCTAGTGCAACTCAAGCAGTGAATACCAGTAAATTTGCGTTTCAGAAGGGAATGACAATGGTTAGTTACTCTCAGAAGAGAAACAAATGTGATTCTTGTAAGCACAATGCACCATGATGATGCAGTTGACACCGATCACCCTTAAAAGAAGCCAGTTATTGAAAATTTTTACAATGAAACCAAGGATGGCGTTGACACCATGGACCAGAAAGTTCGTAGTTACACATGCAAGAGGCAAACCAAACGCTGGCCAGTGGTACTATGGTGTAACATGATGGATGTTGCTACGCTGAATGCATTTATTCTTTATTGTGCCCAACATCCCATGTATCACCAAAATGTTCTAGACAAGAGAAGACTCTTCATCAAGGAGTTGTCAATGGAAATGATCCAACCACATACGCTCATAAGATCGGCCAATCCCCATTTGAGTAAGTCTATTTACATGGACATGGAAAAGTTCATCACAATTCCCGATACAAGTGCTAAAGCTAATGAGCAAAGCTGCAGTGGTGGCAAACAACAGAAAAGAAGATGTGCATTGTGTCCTACATCAAGGGATAGGAAGTCCAGAACAGTGTGCTACAAGTGCTTGAAGAACGTATGCCAGGAGCACAGCAAAATTCTATGTGTCCGTTGTGATCAGTAGCGTGTTACACTCTCAGCTGTGTTTCAGTATCGTTTCATTCTCTTTTTTCGCAAATATTTACTTCTCGGGATTGGACTAGTATACTTAACACACATTACATTGTTTGTGATACTTTTGAAAGGAGATTATTTGTGAAAGTGTACAAACAAAAAAGTAAATAAGGTTGCTTTACTGGTCGCAGTTTTTATGAAAGTATTGTTAAAAGATTTATAATTACATGCAAAAGTCTTAAAATAAATATTTAAATTTATGTACGTTTTCAAAATATCAACTTGATATAATATCCCATAAAAATAGAATACGGGTCCCATGCTATGTAAATGTATAGGTACAAAAAGGCATGCATACAAGGGTTAAAAGGGCTACCAGTCACAACTCAGATGTAAAGCTCACATCATATATTCCTTCGTAAATATGTTTAAAAAAACTGCAACTGGCGCAATCACGAAGAAGACCGAAATGAGGTACCAACATCCAATTGAATCCTTCAACCCGCAAGCATGGAATTTAGACGTTACCTAGAACGTTTTGAAAATGGGTATGTAGTACAAAATGCATCAGAATAAAAAAGCACGTTTATTAATATCAATACTGAGTCAACAAATAATGCGAAGACTATGTGATGTTTGTGTACCTAAAATACTTACATAAGTAACATGACCAATTGATCATGAACACTACGCAATAAAAACAAATGTAATCATTAAAATATATCGTTATCATTTACTGAAGCAAACCCAATTCCAGTCAATTCAAGAGTTCGTGGTGCTACTTAAGAACCAAACCAACGAATATAACTATGGAAATTCTCTTGATGAAATGCTCCGATATCAATTGGCATTTGGAATACACAACGATGGAATTCGCAAACGATTACTAGGAGAACCAGTCCTAACTATTCAAAAGGCAATCGATCTAGTGGCTCTAGAGGAACACTTAAATACAGATATGACCATCTTACAAAAGGTTAAGTTTAGTGAAGATCATATAGATAAAATATCCGCAACTAAAATAACTAGTATATGTTAAGATGTTAAAATAAGCTAAAAACAGTTTGGCCAAAAGTTTGTATTTCGAGCTATTGTATCGATTTAGAAACTACTGAAAACGAACGATAGTTCTTTTGATAGATTCGAAAATGAGAATGATGCTAAATGAGCATCAAAGTTAAAGTATGTAGCAGTTTTGTAATTAATCGACCGTTTCGGATGAGAATAAGACACTACACGTTATTATCTGCATATAAGGTAACATGATAGAAATGGAGATCATCTGAACGTTCTAGAAATATGATGTTTGCGGAAATATTAGTTTATTATGGAATGTCAAATGTTAGGTTCATTGTGTTGGACCAAACCAACAATGTAAACAAATATGTTTAAGGATACTACTACTTTTCCAATGAATGGAAATGGAAATTATATGTCTTTTCATTTAGCCTCAAACATATTAGTACTCGACCTAACTTGTCAGTGTGCTTTCTTTACCAGAAAGTCACCATAATTAAACAGAAATTATCAGTATACAGGTACAGCTCATAAATACAATCAAAAGCACTATAGGGAAGTTTGCTCACGTTGTGGAACTCTACATTCCAGAGCTAAATGCAGATCCATCTGGCGACGATCTAACCGCTGCGGACATTTTGGAAAGAAATGTTTTACTAAAAAGGTAAACAAGGTTATTAGTTCAACACCTATCAAACTGAACTTGTTCCGGCCGAAACTAAACCCAACTTAAAATTATGTGGGAACTGACGGTCTTCTATACATTGATCTTGAGAAAGATACAGATGAAGAAAATGTATTATGTTCACAACGGAAGGAATGTTCAATGGGTGCCTTCGGAAAAAAAAAAAAAACAACTGGAAATTAATGGCACAACGTCTTGAGTATCGAGTAATGGAATTACACACAATGACAGCAAAAGACAGTGTTACAGGTACAACAACTGATAGAAAGAATTATAGATCAGATGAATACAACAATGCTGTGCCATTCAAGTGAAAGTGAGTTTGAAGGAATTACACAGCTATATCACATGTAGCAGAAAAGTACAACAAAGTTTGTACAGAAAGCGAAACACAAACTGAAATGCCACTTGTTAAGACTGATTCATGGTATGCATCACATGAAGAAGAAGAAGAAGAAAAAAAGCAGTGAAAGTTACACAAGATATTAACCTAGTAAAAATTGAAGATAGTAAGGAAGAAAAACAAAGTGGTAACAAAAGCACAAGCGATATTCATCTAGCAGTAGAGGGTTTGACTACTTCACGTGTGAAAATCGAGGATGCGCTTACGGTTAATCCGAAAAAGGTACAAAGGAGGAGCAGAAAAGCAAAGCTTGATGAGTTGCAGCCTGTGGAGGTCAACGAGAGGACTAGTAATGGACAAGAGCAATTGAAAATTATCGTGTCTTGACAGATGAAGATATATTGCCAGGATATGTTGTCCTATGCATTAAGACCACGAAATAAAATTACTACAGAAGGAACGTTACGAATGGAAAAATTAGTCTTGCATATCATAATGCGTGTTTAAGAGATTAGTTTCGACTGAATCATGCTTTTACGCATATTTGATTATTGATTTGATTTGTATTAGGTTAAGTTACATTGGATTAAAAAGCAATGAAATATACTGTAACTAGACGAGTATCAACAAAAATAATTTAAGCCAGAAAACGAACTAAACTTTGAAATGATGATCCTTATTTTGTTTATTGCTTTCGCATTTGAACATAGGGTGCAACATTACTCTATGTTCTTCCTTGAAGTGATCTTCCTTTCATAGAATGAAGAAGAGGAAGATTACAGCGATTGAGAAATGAGGGTCAGTGTCGCGATATATGAACAATGGCAAGATCGTTTATCTTTTGTCTCTTTGTCGTTGCTAGTAATTATTAAATCATGTGAATGTGCTGGGGACATGAGAAATATTAATAATAATATTGTAATACTAAAGTATAGTCACCCAAGCATTGAAGCGGTATTATTGAACCTAGTGTGACTGTACTTTCAAGGACAAACCCTGCCCAATACCACTAATCAAGACTCTAAGGCTAAGATCATATATTTTTTCGGATAGTATGTAAACCTATTAACAGAACTAGTCAAATAAAAATAGGAATTACACGTGTTAGATCACATGTAAGTATTCCTCTTTATATGATCCTTAGTTTTTCCTAAATTGCCATTCCGGCTTTCCTTTGTCTTAATGATATTTACGGAACTACAATCAAATTTCCATTATATATATATATATATATATATATAATATATTTCAGATAATATAACATAAAAAATGACTGACAAAAGTAATTACACTATTGGAGAAAATATTATTGCTAGCATATGAGTTTATAAAAGGTCATGAAAGGGGTGAAATCTACGGGAGAGGTCCGTGTTTCACCCCGAGATATTTCAACAAGCCTTCCCCAAAACGAACGCTTTTGCGATGGGCTGAGAAACACATCTCCATAGGTAATGTAAAGGATAGAGCTAGAAGTGGCGGACTTGTAACACAAATTAGACAATACAGAGAAGCCGAGGAGTCAGTCAATAATGATATCCCCAAAGAAGTCAACACGTAAAGAGATGTGCGGAACTGCGTAAACTGCAGTTTACAACGCAAAAGATGAAAGAAGATTTAAAACTACATTGTTATCGACCCAAATTTGTTCAAAAATGTTGATAATTATTAGAGCTCGGAACTTTATGACCTTAAAATCCCCAAATATGATTTATAAAATGTCCTCTCAAATGTTGAAAAATTACCCAACTTTCCATTTTGGGATTATGTGAATAAATTATTAAAGAGATGGATATTTACGGACAGAAAACTCAATTATTTTCTTTTCAGACTCATGAAATTTACTTAAGAAAAAATCAGATTAATAGGTATTATTGATAATGATATCTAATGTGAGGATCTTTCCTAATAGCAAAAAAGTTAATGATTGAAACTTTAAACATCTGCAGATTCCAAAATGAACAGGACTAATATTTGTTTTTGTCTAAACCACTGATTAAGAAATTATTTTGCACATCCACAATGTTCGGAATTGCAGTACACCACTAGTCATTCGTAAATTCTCAAATGAAAAAGGATCATCGATTATCAGTAAGAACATTTCGATATTTGCAGGAACTCCTCTCCAAATCCACAGATGTTGAGGGAACGTAGTTAAGATGAAAGATGTCTCCAAGTGAAAATTCAACTTCGTAAACGTCCAAACTGAAATGTTCTCCTTGCAAAATAATTTCTATCTTTGGCATAATTTGGTAACCTGCGTTGTCCTCTAAAACTCTTCTCAGTTACAACTTGTCCAATATTTCTTCTCCATCACTGCAGATATTCCTCGACACGTCCTTATTTTACCTGCAACTGAGGGCATGCTTTCACCGCTTTTATCCAGCGAAGTTATTGTTGTTGCCCATATAGTAAAGCTGTTCTTAATATAAACCAGACATCCTTTCAAATCTGACTAAACCATAAAGTCTTGCGAAATCGCGATAGCAGTTGCAACATCTCCATTGAAACTGTCCAGAACTTATTTCCCCACGCCAAAATTATCACAAGTTTTGTGGACCCTGCTTAAAATAACAACGGATAATTCAGCACAGAAACAATTTCATGTTTAGCTTTCAGTTGCAACCAATTCTTCATTTACCTTTCCAGTGACCTAACACCTAGCATCTCTTTGTTCCGGCGTGAGTATTACAATTCTAAGCATTCCTGTTCGTTTTATTCCTTGCATGTTTATGTGTGAAACATGTAAGCAATTACACAAAGGGAAAATGTTGAAAGTGAGTAAATCCTTAAAATAAAGAACCAGAAACACGCCAAAAAATATAAAATAAAAATTTAGGGTGAAATGAGTTTTGGTTATGGTCGGCATCGTTTCAAAATCTTTAGGAAAAAGATGACATTTCATCAAATTCCGAGCCCTAATAATGACTGACAATTATATAATTGAAAGAAGGAACACGTTCCAGACTGCTTCAAACTTCGGCATGCAACCTGTTCTTTCGATAGTAATTTTAAAAAAAGTAAAAACACTATGAGGAGTTGGAATACAGCTACGAACAGCAGACTTCGTTATTTGAAAGAATTATTAAGCAATATCAGTAAGTGAAACTATTAAAGAACTGATTCGTATGCCTCTTGGAAAACCTTATTATCAAAGAAGACTGCTGGTTTCAACAAGATGAAATATCTGCTCCTTACGCCGTGTCAAAACGTGAATACTCTCACTGAAGAAATTCCAGGACACTGGATCATCTACATTGCTGGTGCTACTTGAATGACTACCGTGAACCCCGCTAATCTCATACGTGGCAATTTGCTATTGAGATACATAAAAAATGTTGTTGTATAACCACATTATGATACGGCTGAGCACAGTAACAATTTATGCGACGAAATTTGAGACGTGTTATCTCAGTATTGCTGTGAAAAATGTACTACAGAATCTGGTGACCTATTATTCTTAGATCTGAGAATGATATGGTTCATTGTGGCCCTTTCGAGAGTTACGTTTGTTTAAAAAAGTGCCAATAAATGCTAAATTTTAAGTTGTAAAAAATCATATCCAGAATATTGGTGTGTATATTTGTTTCTTTTAATACAGAGGTGAAGAAGTTTGTGGTCACCCTGTCGATTTCTCGCAACCATTAGTTACTACGTTTCTCATCAGAAACGCATTGTGCAAATTGTGTGTTCATTTGAATATTTAAAGAGGGATGCACACATAAAAAATAAATAAAATTTTAAAAAAGAACATGCTTATTACCTCTAAAATCACTTTAACTAGTACACCGAGTTTTAGTGAGTTTAAAAATTATTTTACGGAAACAATTAAAAACTTTACAGATCTTCAAGACCGGGATGGTCGTATTATAATATATTTATATTATTTGCTTGAATTAATTAAGTAATTGACTTTATTATAAAAGTGACATCAAGAACTTTGTTACAACTACTAAGGAAAGCATTTTACCGTATTTTTCAGGAACTGATTTTAAAAACAATAACAAGTGACGACAATGAAAGGTGTCAGCCTTGTTCGCTTCAGTTAAAAATAAAAGCATAACATCTACCTACTGGTAAACATCGAAGCATTTAAAAAGTGGTAAACTGGTTGACTATAAATCTGCATAAATACTAGTCCTTTTAAAAAAATCAGGTTACTCTACTCTCATTCTACTCTGCGCCACTCATTCTATTTTGCTTGCATTCTATTTCGACGCTACTCTACTTTAGTCAATTTGCTATTTGCATAAGCGTCAACTCTCTGTTCTGTAAACTTAAACTTTGACAGAGATAAACAATTTATTTAATTAAGTTGATTCAAAAGTTCTTTACAATTATTCTGCTCAGTCGAACTTCAGTATTATTCACCTCTATACCTATTTGCTTTACCATGCTAAACGCGTAAATAAATCTGGCGACTTTGTGCCTTTTAATCCTTATTTAATTAATCAATTGGTCATCGCTCTGATGAGCAATCATTTAAGTTTTCATTTTTGCAGTAATTCACTAAAAAAAATATTCTTGCTTAGGATAGCATTGGTCTCCTAGCGAAGACTTTTAACTATAATCTCATTTCAATTTATTTTAACCAGACTCGCCCCCTGATTAACTCAAAATATTTTGTATAAACTTGACAGCGGAAAATACATAACAAATTATCAATATCCGTCTTATTTAAATTTTGGTTTTATTCACATATTAATTTCAACCTTTAATTCGTAGTAAATCACTAATCTTGTATTACTTGTCCTTAAATATTACAATTCGTAGTAGTATGGTTAGAACTCTCGCTTTCTGTGTCTGTGATTCGGAGCACATTTTTAACAAAAACTGCAGGTCACATTTTAGGATTAATAACAATTCAAACGAACTTCACTTGTACCATGAGTAATTGAATAATTAAGCAGTGCGACATATCAGCATGCAAAACGTACGAATAGAGCACAAACGCCACATCATAATTTTACTAAAAATCATTAAACATAGCACAAATTTGACTTTCTTTAAATTAAGTGTCATTCTTGAAATCAATACTCGGCAATTTTTTGTTAACTCAGATTTTTTAAAAATTATTTTGCTTGTCATTTTAGTAGCTATGAACTTTGGCCCGTCACGACAATATGAGTGCAATGTAGTTTAAAATCCACAAACATACATGCTCCAGGCGCGATTCCAATCCGGAATCTCTCATGAAAGGCGGCCCAACACCTTAGCCCATACGCCTACCGAGGTCGTCGTAGAATTTGGTATATGACATTTATAAGTATTTGCATATAACCTTTTCAAGAACTTCAACTTACTTCTTGGAAACTTGCTCTAGGAAGAACTTCCAACACACTGTCAAATACTTATTTTAACTAATATAACTTATTGTGATGCTATCTGAAGCAAGCTCCACCAATATTCTTCCCCAAACAAATTTTGTATTTCATATTTTGAGTCTCGTATTTCCTAGGCTGTGGTAACGATACCTATCTATCCTCATGAACCTATCTTCCATGTTTGTATATAATAATTCACAGCCATATTCAATCCACTACTGGATGAGGCCTCTCCCGGTTTACTGCTCCCACGCTGACCAGACGTGTTGGGAGAGGAGAGCCGAAGTTCTCAACTGTGATCGCCACTGTCTTTTATTCACAGAAGCTCCCCAATTGCACCACGATGCTGGGTAGGCACCTTTCCAGACCCTCTAGCTTTGGAGAAAATCCCTTGGCATAACCGGGAATCGAACATATATATTATAATGATGTATTTGTGTCACATTAGTTCGACCGCTTATTTATTGAAGACCGGATGAAGATGGTCTCATTGTAAAGAATATTTTACTCGAAATTGAATTAAATATCTAATTAATTCCAAGTCCATCAGAATAAATATGTGTTACAGCTTTCACTGCTTAAAACTCCACCGAGCAGCACTATTCTGTACTATTTTAGTAATTCTCAATCGTTCTTTCTTAAACTTTACTTATATCCACTTAGCCACTCCCTGTCACCACTCTTATCTCTTTCTTTCAATTTCTTTGATTTGTCCAAACCTTTTACGAAACGTCACCACCTTTGTGTGTGTGAGAGAGAGAAGTTCCCGTATACCTATAATGTAACATTTTTTCTACCTTATTTTATCACTTAAATATTTAAACTGTTAAACTTCTGATATACTGATATGGTAGTTAACAAGTATCAATGTACTGCAGTTTCGTCGTAACTTTTATATTAACAACGAACTTTATATTTTTTGTAACCACCTTTCAAGAGAAACTTCGTTCAACAGGGTATGAAATAACATGGTAAAATGAAGTCTGGCCTGCGGTGTTGTTTCTCAAATTTCTGAAGACCATTAGAACTTGCACCAGTTAAAACAATATAATATTCTTATCTCACTTGAGATCATTATTTCATTGAGTCCAGTATATACATACCAATTCAATTAACATTTTGAGCAATTCACACACTTTGATTAAAATTAACCTACCCCAATATGCAGTTTTCCACTTAACAATCTAAGAACTTAATGTCCTGTCTACACACGAAACTCATCTTTGGTCTGACTAGTACACTCCATAAATATTACATGAAGTCACAAGGAAAAACTAACATTGTAAGAAATACTTAACATACCTTTAATTTCTTCTAGAAAAATTAACTAAAAAATTTGGATTATAAACTCTGTTCCTTAGAATAGACATAGAAAACAATATTGTAGCGAGTGGTACAATAGGAGCATCAACTTTATGAGAAATCATTCATGTTTTTCCACGTAATATATCTATAAAGGAAAACAAGTGAATGCATAAACAATTACATTTAACTAAAAAAATTATCACCTGTTAACAGACGTGTTATTCTTAATGAATTCAATTAATAAAATACACTGTAACATATCCATATTATCGGGAAGGGCGTAAGCCACAGTGCTGTTACCGCCCATACAATTCATTATTATCTTATATTCATATTACATCATGATTCTCGCAATACATATACGAATGTTGCTTTTTGTTTGATTTATTCTTCCTTTAGAAATATCTTAAGACAAGTTTAACATTTCGTTGAATAACTTTTTACCAGTATGTAGATTTTAATAACTGAAATACGATCCTGGACAAGAATAACCTAATCGATGTTAACATTTTAACATTGTTTTAATAAAATATTTCTGTTGCTGCCTACTTAATTATGCTTGCAATGCAACAAAATACAGAAAGGTAAGTATAAATATGTTCAGTGATCTTAATAAAGCCAACGAATGATTGAGAGATACACAAAAATTACGGTGCCAATATAGCAGCTTTTAAAAATTCGAGTCTTTCACAAAAAGAAAATATCACTAAAAATAAAATTATATTTGCAACAGCATTTTCTCCACATCATTTTATCTTTGTTTATTAAAATTAACCACTATTCGAAGATTTGAATATGCTTACATTCACGTACACACACACATGCACACACAAACCGACAAGAAAATGAAGTATCGTAATACGCAAACGTGGAATGGTTCGGAGAAGTTACATTTTCGAGTTCATGATCAGTGTGTACGTCACCTTGAAATCCGCTATATTGGATACAGTCAATTTTGTTAAATGGAAATAGTGTAAAATATCAAACAACAAGCGAATGTTGCCAGAAAAGGATTCCAAGTGTCAGTTTTGACCAATCTGTTACCGCAGCGGAGTTACCTTCGCTGAAAGTGTGCTGCAAGATAAATGTAGCTATTTGCTGCAAACTTTCAATGAAGGCAACTCCGACACCGGCACACGTAGATCAAAATCTAGCACCTGTAATGCTTTTCTGGGAACATTCTCGTGTTGTCTGATATGTCATACGACTCACTTGCCATTTGACAAAATTGACCTCCATAATATGGTGAATTTCAAGATGGAGGACAAGTTGATCATGTACTCCAAAATGTAGCACCTCCCAACCATTCCACAACTGTGTATTACGACGCTTCATTTAGTTATCGGTTTGTGAACTACCTGGCTCTACTGGGACTTTTGTTCACCCTGTATATATATATATATATATATATATATATATATATATATATGATATTATCGAGAATTATTACTTCCTTTAACCTCCTAAATCATTATCCAAAATGGCAAGAAACACTGTAGTGTACATCACATTTTGGAAAAGAAAGTAACTGAAAATACTGCACAATTCGAAATGATTATGAATTTGGTCGACCGCTAAGAAAGCACGAAAAGCAGAAGTTGCATATACAGAGTGTCTACTGAATGTTAATTTTCAAATTTCAGGTTTTTAAGGTCTAGTTTTCTTCTTTTTCCAGGTCATTAATTTGTCACAGTTTTTTCTTCCAAATAAAAAATGTTTATCGATTAAAAGAAGTATATAAGCACATACTATTTCTAAGTCACTATAGAACATGGAAAAAATATGCACTAACTAAAATTTACGTTTTCGACAGATTACTAACAAAGAAATAAATTAGAATATTCCCTACCAGAATACAGTTGAGAAAACTGTGCAGTAAAAACAAACAAAAATTACAAAACAAATGTTTGATTCATATTCTTTTAATAAAGTTTCAACGAAAAATTAGTTCAGATCTATCAGATCCAAAATTTAGGAAATATGATTTATCTTTCTGCAAGTTTAGTTAAAACTGTTAGCCAAATAGTATTCAAACTAACCAATATTTCTTTAAAAAATAAGAGTTTAAAATGAAGAATTCATATGCATGTAAAAACAAACTTCGAAACACATTTTAATTCACATGGTCACATCTTACTGCATGTTGTTCATTTTGGGGTATGGCCAGTTACTTTATTTACACAAGTGCATTTATACAGTGTTTTGTTAATTTATAACTTTTTTCTTCTTGTAAACAAGCAAAGTAAGTACATTTTATCAATTGCCCGACTAAGATAAAATTGCCTAAACACAATAAATAAAATCAATTCAAATTTAATTTAACCTCAACTATTATGACTCACTTTAACCTAAGGTTTTTAATGTCGTCCTCTTAAGTGGTTGCTTCAATATGAATTGGCTCGGCCCTTCGCAACGGCTCTCGCTCCGTCTTCAGGCCGTCGTAGAGATGTAACTGTAGTTTTCAAATTGTATGTGAAGTTTAATAAATATGCATATGTAAGTGAAAGGAAACATGTGTATTATTTATTTACCGAAACACTTTAGTCTAATTGTAAAATCCACTATTTTAAAATTACTCCGCTGTCCATGTTGCTAAGACACCAAAGCTTGTTTTATTTTAAAAAAAAGTCAGCGCCTGCGGCTATATTGGAAGAACTGGAGTCGAATATCTGCCATGTGTAGGTAAAATGTATTTAGGCCATATTTACAACAAATTCCTTCCTGTTCGAGTATAAGAATTATGAAGGCTAAGAATTATAAAAAAAATATATGTACAGGCAAGCACAAATGTGTTAAAATTTGAAATGGGTTAATCTCGAAAAAATAACTGGAAATCTAAGAAAAGTGTGCCTCAACTAATGAACTAGTCGTAGGATTTACACTACTTCAGATACAATCTAATCTCACAAAAAACTACAGACACACTTAAATTACATTTCAACGACGGCCTAAAGACGGAGCGAGAGCTCTTCTGAACCTATTCAATACATAGTGAAGTAACTACTTAAGAGCATCTTCTACCTTCTGTCGTCCCTACAAAATTTGCGTTGTTGCTTATGGACAAAAATAGCTACCTAATATTCTAAGAAATTGGATATCTTTAATAGGAAAGAAAATTTTTCTAGCATTCTTCAGAAGTTTATGAACGGGTTGAAATACTTAGAACGTACATTTGTTTCCTAGTTTTTCAGAAATAATTTATTAAAGTATAAATAAAATTATTTCGTTTTCTACAAATTACAATATGTCAAACTTTGGAACCAATTATGGTAGAAAGACCAACTTTTTTAAATTTTATTTCTTGTGAAGAAACGATTCTAATAATTTTAATTGCAATCATATCTGATACACCGATAAAAAAAATAGTATTTTTATGTAACTATTCCAGTCCACCCGTCAAAGGTTTGACAAGGGTAAGCCAGCCGCGCCCCGCCCCAGCCGCTTTAATTAGTCCCAGGGAAAAAAGAAGGGAGGGACTACACAAATCCCCTCTTTCAGCTATGTTCATAAATAGCTTCTACAGCAGGTGCCGACGCGAATGTAAATATGCAGTTTTAGAAAACAGTGCTTTCCTGAAAATTTTATGTACTGAAGTTGAGATACGAGAATTTTATAACAGTATAAGTAACATCATGTTTGGAATGGGGTGAAATTTGGAACAGTTGCAAGGTCTTGCGTGCTTTCCTGAGAAAAAAAAAAATCTTTTTTAGTTTAAAGTTAAAAACTCTTTATCTGATTTATATCAAAAAATTGTCCTTACTTTTACTCTCACTAACGAACATCTTACTGTCTGTGTTTATCAATATTCATGTGCCTAATAGAGGCTGTAGTCGAAGATGTATTTATAGAGAAGTTCTGCCTTATTATTCTTGGGAAAACTATGACTGGAGAGGGCATGTAAACAGAAGTACTGTTGCCTGTCACAAGGGTGAAATGCTGCTTTCTCGACCGATGAAAGTGCAACAAATGCTGAGACTAATTCTTCTGCCCCGGAAGAATTAGTCTCAGCATTTGTATTACTCATTCGTATACTCAAATACGTATATAATAACACATTCTATAACTATTGTTCATTTTATTTTGTGGTTAACTAAGGAATTACGACATATTGTTAAGTAACATTATTATTATTATTTTATATTTTAGTACATTAGAGTCAATATAATTACATTATTTCTAATTTCCGTGAGCATGAATAGAGTAAAGAATAAGTGAAGATGAAATGAGGAGAGAAACAAAGTATCAATCAGAAAGAAGTATGGCTGATACAATCTCGGGTACCCTCGGGGTCGCCACACCCGTACTAGCAATAAGTCTGAGAGTCTCTGAGAGCTTCTTACAACACCAAATTCTGTAACCTAAATTACAAATTAAATAAAGTTTCTTCTAATTGTTTACAGAGTAAAATTAATAAAGTGAAAATTTAAGTTAAACATAAAAATTCAAAAAATTTCAGGTTAATTCCAGGTTTTCAAGGTTTTCCAGGTCAGTAGACACCCTGATATAACACTACATGGAATCTCAATGAGCAGGAGTGCTTTTATTATATCAAAATAGCTCAATAATCTTTCACTCTTCAAAGATGACACAAAAATTTCACTTCTACAAGCAATTTCATCTTCAACAACTGAAACTTATCCTTAACATTCTAAATAGCGGTGAACACTCCTTGTCTATATATAATAGAGAAAACCACTCGTGCCAAAGTTAAAGAATTGTGGTTTATAATCGTTTGCCTCTTATAGACAGAAATCAACCCTTGTTTTATATTTCTTAGATTATCATGTTACAATGAAAATGCACACGGTAGGAATGAACCTACGAATAGCCATATCTAAGAGTAGTAGTACGGAAGATAAATAAATGCATTACAGCATTATTCACTTGAACTTTGGCGTACCCACTCGGAAGTATGCTATCACTTCAAAGATATTCAAAACAAATACCCCTCAGCTTCCTGCACATACAAACTCAAATTTTCCTTTCATCAACAAGAAAACGAAATTTATTCCTTACCTTTACTTCCAGTTTTTTCCTTTCTATCTATCTTTCTACTACTCAACATCACACGATACTCCTTTAGGTTAGGCAGAACTCTTGATTAATACATTGCTGATGAAATTTAGCTTTCATTGAGAGTCATTTCACAAAAGTACTTGAGTACTATTTATTCCCTCCCCTACCCATTTAGCTTTCTTTATTGTACAATATTTACTAGACAAACCTGACACAAATGGGCATGTTTTTTACTTAATACACAAGCAGTTGGCCCTAGATTATTGCTTGCAAGTACCTTTTACACTCATATTTTGAATAAAAAATGTGTATATTCTAAAATGTACGCACTGTATCCTGATATCTTCAATATCCTTTGTTGTATTTACATATAACTTAATATCACCCAGTAACTGCAATTACCTCTAACAAAATGAAATTCACATTAACACCTATAGTTAGGAACAGAAAATAATAACTTACCCATACTCAAAAAAGGTAATTTACATTTCGTTTATGAATCCAAAATCCATCATAACCATACACACCGTAATAACCTAATAACTATTTCTTACGTATCACACTGATCCCTGATGCTGAGAAAAAGCACTTTTCATGTTATTCTCGGAATGATTAATGTTGTTTGTTTCCCTATGAACACTCACACAGGTGGAGACATTTCAACGCTGGAAAGTTCGGGAAATATCTCCTCTGCTAGTATATCTAGCAATGTATAAGTCAACTGAAATAAAAATATTTGGGAAAATGTTATAATTAACAGATCTTAATTATTTTAAAAATCCAGTTTCAAAAATGCATACAGAAGTGTAACACCTGAATGAATTTAATGTCAACCAGGTAACAATTATAATCAGTAAAAGAAATTCAGCCCGCATTTTCAGTTTTAAATGTTACAATGATTATTAGTACGCTAGACCCACAATTCGCATATGCGTCATAATCTAAAGAAATTGCCGTCGATTTCTTTGACAAGGCTAAACGTACAATTAAGTTTAGTTAAAAAGTCGCTCAATGTTTTAAACAATGCGCGTTGCGTATGCAACACACGTCAATGCTAGAGAAACCAATATACCCGTTTATGCATAATATACATAGATTGAATGTATTTAGTAAGTTGATCGATATGAATCTGTCACCACATTAGATATTCAGAGACTTCATAAGCTCACAGGAAGCTTATAAGTATAAGAAATATATATTTTACACATACCTTAGAAAATTAAGTGTTTTCTTACCATGAAAAAAAAAAAAACCTCTACTTATCTAGTTTCCCCTCATTTCCATATCTGTCCACACATGTCTCTAAAACATTTCTCAAGAATTATCTGAAAACTTTTCGTGCGTCCGAAAATCATAGAAAAGGTTTTATTACTTATAAAAGAACTTTTACAAATGAATAAAAACTCTCCGGTGTTATAAGATCATCTGTAAATGCATTGATGCAATCACCTGAAAATGACCAAACGTCATTTACAAGTTAGGTACAAAGAAAAAGCCGGTTCAGATCTTCCGTAGGGACTGGTCATACACCAACAGACGTATGTGTAACAGTAAAGCTAAGAACCATATGGAAGATCAAATTAACAAGTTAATTTAAATTAAACCTTAACACAGGTACAATGAATGAAGAATAGATCACTTTCTTTAAAAATTATTCCGATAAGAAATATAATAATCTCGTATTGTGGTGAAGTCCTCTATCCCAGATACAGTGGAGGCAAGATCGAGATGTGAGGAAAGACCACTTTCGACGCGAGTGGCATCGTATGTTTGTGTATCTGCACTGGATTCAAATTTAATCATAGCTCGGATAACACGTTCACAGCAGATCCCGTTCCTGTAAGTTAAGTGCTCGATTAAATCGTAAATTAGAACTTCAAACGAAAAATGCAAGAGTGTTTTATTTTATTTTCTTTCTTAAAAAAAA
>JAGDQP010028365.1:0-24212 GCA_022664845.1 Lepisma saccharinum | reverse complement strand
AGTTTTATATGTATTCATAAAGCATTTCAGGAAAGTAATTTTTATGTTTAAAATATAACATCAGAGAGGTGGTGCGTGTTGACAGAACGTTGGTATATTATATGTGAACGTCAAATACAAATAAATCATGTAATAATAAATAAGTGTGTGTAATGTATTTGTCTGTTGCAGCGATTGGTTATACGGAAGTTGCGTATATTCTCATTACATTATGGGATTTACGTTCTTGAAATAGTCGAAAGAAAATAGGTTAAAAAGGAATAATATCCTAAGTCGGATCATCGTTCCAGACAGCAAATTCAATATCCCCAAAGTTCGCGATCCCCACCAACGATGAGTCACTTAAGACTATACTGTACAGGGAGAACTTCTTTCCATAAGTTTTCAGTTCAATACTCTGAAATGTTATGGAAGTGGTGAGGCTTTGATATCTCTCTCGCTCGCTCTCCCCGCCTCTCTCTCTCTCCCTCTCTCACTCTCTGACTTGGTTGCAAATTCTATACTTTGTCATCTGATGAAGAGAAGTTACTATTGTCTTATTAACTAGAAGGAAAAAATGCTAAACCTAAGCAGGGCCATTGGTTTAGAAAGAAGGTTTTTAACCATGAGCTACTTTTACAACTACAAAAATATTGCCAAGATCTTTCTTATTAAAACACCACCAGATTGAGTTACGCTAAGTGGACCATTTTATACATTAGTAATTTTAGATAAGGAAGATTAGACTGGTTTAGGTTAGTTATAGTAAAATTGGGCCATTCCTGGACAAATCATCCAATTTTAGAAAAATGGTTACATCATCTTTGAAGATACCATATTTGCATTTGCATAATATAACGACGGAGAAACCCAGCAATCCAAACGCCAACCAAGACGGCAAATGGTCAGGGATTTTGGTCGGGCGGGCGTTGTGGATAGGCAGAACACAAACTACTAGTTGGGAAAGAGATGGGTGAAGGTCGGCGTGCAGTTTTGTCGCCGGGCCATTTCCGGTCCGCCGCCGGTCTCTGCCGGCATAATGGGGAAACCCCGACCATCCCAAGCACTTGATGGTGGGAAAAGGATGGTCCCCGCCCATTGCCTTAGGTCGGGAAAAGACGGTTCCCCTTCCATTTCCTGATGGTCGAGATAAGAGCGGGATCCCGTTTATTCTTGACTCGGGAAATAAGCGAGGCCCCACCCACTTCCTGGTGTTGGGAAACGGTTGGGTATGCGGCAATTTTCCGACCGTTTTAATCTGGAATTTATGAAATTCAAGTATCGGCATTCGTCGGAAGCCGTCGTCGAGTATCTGGCTGTATGGTCTAGTGGATAAAGCACTACAGAGCTGTTCTAAGGGTGTCGGGTTCGATCCCGCCACAGGCCTGCAGCGATTTTTTCTTTTTTTAAAGAAGAAAATACTTTTTTCATTTCTAATTTCGAAGTATGCACTTCTTTTGCTACCTTACCGAACGTCAGTGATATAGGTTAGTTAAAGCCAGAATAGACATAAATTTCCAGTATCGAGCTTAAACAGTTTGGCCTGGGCGCTGATATGTCAGGCCCTGTTTATATATGTAGTATGATCGTATAAACCTGTGTAAAATCAGGCAAATTGTATTTTATTCATTGCATATTAATTTTCTACAATTTAAAGAAATATAAGAGTCTTTTATGATATGGATTGAAAAATAAGAAAGTATGTACAAATAGGAAATAAAGACAGCATACGCGAGCAAGACTAGTAATAATTTCTGCATTTCTTAAACCATACAACAATGGAATATTGCTGAACCGGTGGACGACATGAGGTGACTGCCTTAAAGTCTGTGACGTAAAAGATGACGTTTATAAATCGAGACTCCCTTAGTCTCATGTCACTGACCAGTGTATTTCTAAATTGCTTATCAAGCTTAAAAGAGTGAGACGTCAGGTCTCCTTCTCCTAAAATTTCGTTATTAGCTATACAAGACACATCGATGAAGACGACGATAGTTCAAGTAAGTCTCTTTGTTATTCAGACTTTCATGCAATCACCTTAGAGTTGTTTACTGGTACTCTGGATCTCAGTTGCATATTCCAATGTTGGTAATTAATTGTTTGTAAATTAAATTAGTTGTAAATTAGTCTTGCTCATCCACGCGTTGCTTTAAATGGAAGTGTGATTTTATGTTCAACATCCTTATGTTACTCAAACTAGTTAAGCTGATTTATAAGTCTTAGCGCTCATTGAAATGCACTCATAAATGCTCAATAGTAGTCCATTTTTGATACCATTCCAAAGCTCAACGACTGCATCTCAATGCAATAGCAAGGTATCATGACTCTAACATCTGAGCTCATTTCTGCGATATTAGACTTATCGCAAATTCTAGTTCACAGTAAAGCTGAAATTAGGAACTAGACGTGACGATCCCACGGATCGTATACATGGTGGAGATATTGCTGGTTTACTTTAAAACCCTGTTTTAAAGTAGTAGCGACCCCGTAGCATAACAGTAGAAGGTCGGTATGTTAATTGCGGTATGCACGTGTAATAACTAAAACCAACTTCAAAATTTGAATTATTTTGTAGTTAACGATTGGTGCGCGTTAATTAAAATTTATGTGGTAAAATTAAGTGTACCATCTCAGTATTTAGTTAGTGTTATAGTCGATGTAGGTTGGTAATCGGGATACATGAAATTGTAAGTTAATGTAAGAACATAAATTTGCAAGCATAGCGGAATTGATAAACAAAGTATGGTAGACAACCACGATATGTCAAAACGTAAAAGACATAAAGAATTAGCTGACTCTTCGTCTCTCGATAAAGAATTAGCTGACTGAATTAGATTCGTCTCTCGATAAAGAATTAGCTGACTGAATTAGATTCGTCTCTCGATGCGTTGTATGAGATATCCACTTCCGTAAGCACACCTACGTCGAAGCGAAAAGTAGAAAAACAATGACCACAATTTTTTTATTTTACAAGACAAAAAGCGCGTAAAGCACAAAATAAAACCAAAACAATGGATCCATCCCCGCCACCACCTGTCAACAATAATTATATTACGGTCCACAATCATAGCTTTGGCACCCCGAAATTTGACGCGGGTAAGGATGGTGAGGATTTTTAAATTTGTACGAGGATGCCAAACAACAGCTATGTTGAGACATTTGTTGGAAAATGTAGGAACTGGTTACAAGTAAGACTCCAAGAAGGAAATTGTAATGTAGTGCCTTACAACGAATTCAAAAAGAATGTAGTTAAAGCATTTACTCGAGTAAGGCCGAAGGTTGATGGAGGACAAGTCTTAAGAGACCGAGTACAAGAACGACATGAGTCACTAAAAGACTGTGTTCGATAAATTGTACCTCATTCATCGTTATGAACCAACCATGAAAGAAAGACCAGGTTAAAATTGTAGACGCAGGTTCATTGCCATACTTTATGGACAGAGTAGGAACTCAGGTATTCGAAACAGTTAACATTAGTAAGCGTGGAAGCCAATAAATTAAATATTGATAGGCGTAAGCAAACGCTAAAAGGATCTCAGAAACCTAAGTTAACCTTAAAATAACTTGTAAAAGGCAAACGTCTACAAGTTGTTCACAGTGAAAGCGAAACATCCGTTGATTCTGACCTTGAGTCACAAGAGTCTTCAAAGTACTCAACAGCAGCGGAATAAGTATTTTCTGACTCCGGATCATCCGCAGATGAAAGTCCAAAGTACAGAAAACGAAACGAGCAGAAACGACCTTATAAAAAGGACAAAAAAATAAAACCGTGAACAAAAATTATAAGGCCAAAAAGGATTCAAATGAGGACATTACGATACAATTGGAGAAATTAACGCTTATGATCAGAAATAATCCTCCAAAATTCCATAATAATAATACTAGAGGTAATCAACACGGTCAACAGAGCCGAAACATACAAGGTGAAAATTACAAACGGGGCAATTTTCGTGGTAAGCGAGGTAACCAACAAACTACCCAAAGAGGGGGTTATCAAAATAATGGTTGTCAAGGTAACAACTACCAAAATAATTATGGAAATAACAATGGTCGAGGCGGTCTGAACAACAGGTAATTTTCGCGGAAATGCCCGTCGACGTGGCAGAGCTTTTGTAAATGCACGATATCCCCGAGGTGGATATAATTAGGATGTGATCAAGGGTATCAATCATACCACCAGCCGCAACAGTGGGAACCGCAATTAAATTATGAGCCACAGAACCATCAAAGTCCACCAGTATAAACAGTACCAGCCATACAGTTCCCGACAGAGGACGTACAACAAAATCTGAGACAAAGATTCGCGGTTACCATTCATTGTACAAACTGCATTACCAAACAACGCGAAAGATGCATGCCTATACCAACCAGTTAGACAATGTTTAACTTCCGCTGTAGCTGACAAGGGCGCATCTACAGCAAAGTTCAAAATTGTAAAATGCCCATTGGAAATTAGGAACGAGATGCCCTACGTTAATATAATGGTGAATAGTAAAGCATATAATGCAATAATAGACACGGGCTCTCAGATACGTCTAATAGATAGAAGCATCCTCACTGAAGGCAAAAATTATAGATTCAGGTACACAGTTACGTGGCATAACGCAGGATGTTATAACTATACCTCAGGTAGCTCGTGTCAAGTTTAATATGCAAGGAAACACCTTTCACCATACATTTAGGATTGTAGACAATCTAATGAAACATACAATGCTAATATGAAATGATTTACTCGTTCCTCAGGAAGCTAGCATCAATTAGGTTAAAATCAATTGGTTGTAAAAAGATTTGGTACGCCACCTTCCAAGTTTGTTGACAGATCACAGGAAGCATTTTAGTGTCGGCGAAAATAAATTATTTACTTGACCAAAACAAACAACCGAAATTTGTGACTCATGAAAAGGTGGAGATTTTACCACGTACCAAAATGGTGCTAAAATTAGAATTGATAAATTCATGTTTTGGCAAAGAACAAAATTTAGAACCAAATGTGGATGTTTTTGGCAGTCACGGAATACTAGTACCACGATGTATAGTTTCAGTAACGGAAAAGTTAGTGGAGGTTATAAATCCATATAATTATAAGGTTAAACTTCCAAGGGCTAAAAAAATGGTAAAGCAGAGGACGTATACATACCAACAACGCAGGAATATCTGAATATTACTCAAGCGGAATTAGAAAAGGAAAAACAGGAATTGGAACAGGTCAGAAAATCGTTTGATTCTTCAAAATTAAAAATAGGCGAAGATGTGAAATCGGAAACAAAAGCACAAATTTTAGAGTTATAAATATGCCAATGTTTTAGCTTGGGACAAGAATAAACTAGGATACGTAAAGAATTACTAACACCATATTGAATTAGATTCTAAAGTACCTTTTCGGAAACATCCATATCCAATTGCACATGCAATTCGGCCTCAGATACAGGAGCAGATAAATACTCTTTTAGAACAAGATGTTATTGAACCATGTGAAAGTGCGTATAATTCTCGATGCTTTTTCCTCAAGAAACCTAATGGTCAATTTAGATTTATCACGGATTTTCGAGCTTTGAATTTACAGACCATTCCTTTGTGCACAGAGTTGCCAAGTATATCTGAAATACTTGCTATGTCCGGGAAGATTTGGTACTGTCAGTTAGATATAAAGATAGCATACTGCAGTATTCCAATTACGGAAGATTCTAGAGACTGTACGACATTTACACTGTCAAATATGGGCACGTATAGGTACAAAGTACTGCCGATGGGGTACCGAAACAGCCCTTGTATATTAGCAGAATTTTAGCATTCACTCTAATTTAAAACCCCAACATCTATTGTAATATATGGACGATATTTTCATATGTCATTATGTTAAAAGTGAAGTTCCTAAGAATTTAGAAAAGTAGTTTCAGCGGTTACAGAAGGCAGGACTACGTATCTCATTATAGAAAACATCGTTTATGCAGCATACCATTCTAGCGTTTGGACATTTGACCGGCCGTTTTGGGCATCGTATCAGCAGTAAAATAGTTAATTCAATAGCAACGTTTGAAGTCCCGAAAACAATTAAGAAGCTTAGGAGCTTTTTAGGACTCTGTAATTACGTCAGGCGTTTTGTAAACAATTATGCAGAGCCCACACAGTCTTTACATGGTTTAATAGGCAAGAATAAGTTTTCGTGGGGACCAGAACAAGAACAAGCATTTCAGAAATTGAAAGAGACTCTTATTTAAGCGCCGCTTCTAAAACCGTATGATCCATCGAAAGAAATGTGTGTTCACTGACGCATCGACAAAATCCATAGCTGGCATAGGGATAGCGAAAGAGATCAATATTATCCGATTTCATACTATTCTCGTTTGTTAAAACCAAATTAAACAAAATACTCAGTTTTTTACCTGGAATTACTAGCCTTGCTATCAACCTTACGATCCAATAGTTATTATCTGTTAGGAAGATACTTCAAAGTTTGTAGATCATAGAGCGCTGTTTTATTTAAAAGCAACACCAAATTTACCAGCGCATTTGGTTCGTTGGGCCTTAGCTCTTTCTGAATTTGATTACAAAGTCGCACACGTGGCAACATCCAAGAATCCGAGTGATTACATAAGTAGAGAAACAGATTCCTCCTCAAGAAGATACCAAAATCGAGCAAGTAGAATGCAATTTCGTTTCAAAGGAAGATTTTGATTTATCGAGACTCCAGAAAGATGACAAATTCCTTGGCCCAATCGGCAGATATCTAGAAACCGGAGAGCAACCAGATGTAAACGTAGAACAGGTAGCAAGTTAATACAAGTTGATCGACAGGATTTTATATCGACGCTATAAATTCGCAAATTTGGTTAAATATTTAATGTGTGTTCCCTTCTGTATACGAGATCAAGTGTTTCACAAAATTCATGGTTCCATATTAGCTGGACGCTACTCGTTTTCGAAGACTTATTCTTTGGCTGTTAATTAGATTTACCTCCGAAACCTTAAGCCATTTATAAAACAATCTGTAGAAAAATACAACAGCTGCTTAGTAAATAACGGAACACACGTAAGCATGCCGCAGAAGTTTCCGGAATGTAGCCCGTTTGAACAAATAGTAATTGAATTAGGACCCTGTCGAAGACAGAAAAGGTGATTTTAAACACATTCTAGTTATTTGTGATATGGCCACACGTTTTGTAATACCAGAATCTATTCAAGATCTACCTACCGAAAGTATTGTGGATGTATTATATAACAAAGTGATATTGAAATTTGGCATTCCAAAAGCCATATTAGCTGATCGTTAAAGTGCACATTGAAGTTCTGTTTAAGGATCTCAGTGCACTAAAGTAAGGATCTCACTGGGGATAAAACTAAAGTTCGCAGATACTAGCACGCATTATACGATTGGAGTAACCGAAAGGGTTAATTAAAAAATCCAGTATGCTCTTCGACATTTTGTTAACGATAAAGTTGATGATTGGAATATTCCGTTATCAGCAATCATCATGCAGATAAATGCTAGTCACACGATGTTATGCAGTATTCACCACATTATTTATTGTGGGGTTATCAGCCTCTCCTTGAACTAGATGCTATGATACCTTGTGAGTATCAGTCCAATGAACAAAGACTAGAATTATTGCAAAAATCACGAAAAGTGACATATGAGAATCTAAACGTTACGAGAAACGTCGAAAGGCATATTAGAAACAGGGAAAAACATTAAGTGTTCAACCCGACGAGGTAGTTATATTATCAAATGTAACTCCTAGGCCAGAAATAGCGAAGAATTTCGCTATGAGATACGAAACACTTGCCACCATTATACGACAAGTAAATCAGAATTCTTATGAGGTACAGTATACTGATAAAAGAAATCGAGCAGAGAGATACCATGAAAATACAGCGTTTGCGTAAGGTACCTGAACAGCAAGAAGCCACAAACTAACACATAATAACAACATTAATTAAAATTGAATTTCAACTTCTATACATCTAGGATAATTGTTTTTAAGTTATCAGATATGTAATTTGTAAATAAAACAGTATTTATCAGACAGTTTCGTCTCAGCTGAGGCGAAAGCGAACTCTGAGCGAGCTTAGTATCGATCAGTCCGACGGGATCAGTTAATGTTCAACCACTGCTCTGCGATGGGACGTCTGGTAAGAGAGACTTCTTGTATAAATTAAACTTACCACGAATACAGCTAGTCGATGTTGGGTTGTTATACAGTGTTACATTACGCTTCGATAACTGAGACAAGCGTTATTAGTCTCACAATAGGATTAGTAGATAAGAAGGAACGGAAGTGAAATCTAATTTTATTATTGTAAGATGTGAATTATGATAAAATCGAATAAAAGGCAATTAACGAGGAAAATTGTAATAAATAAATATAGGTACTCAAGTTATAATAAATCGTAGGCAGCGACGCAGTGAAGTATAAACTAATAATGAATATACAAAAGGTAAAAAGTCAATATAGTGATAGTAGTAGGATACGATTCCAATACCGCTCTGTAAGTTAGTGGTACACCTAAGGTGAAGTAATACTTATTACACCAAATTATAAACAATAATAATATCAAAAGACATATCGCGCATGAAAAGTTATGAATACCAAGAGTAAGTTTAAAATATGATAATAGTAAAATAATTAAACATTAGTAATAAATGAAAATATAAGTAACAATTGAATTGATTATCGAGTCCGTAACTCCAAATTATGAGAATTAGTGTTTTGAATGAACTATAAGAGTATGAAAGACCTATGTAAAAAGTTCATAAAAGTAAGTAAATTAAATTTATTTGAAAATAAAATAAAGTTAAAATGTTGAAATAATCGTAATTGCATATAAATCATTATAAAATGAAATAACTAAACATTTAATACGAAATTCAAAATCGGATCCCTGTTTCTCTTTTCTCAAAGGAGAATGTGATCTCACACGTAAACAATAGAGTATTTAGGGCAAATTTGCTTGAAAAAGGCCTATCATGAAAATTAGAATCAACTTGCTGGTCGAGTGATTCTTTGCCTCGGTATTTGGTTGAATTGCGACTGAGACGCGTGAGAAAAGATAGACAAGAAATACAAATAACATTAAGATTAAGATTGAAAATAGATTGAAAATACTAAAAGAGAAGAAATCATCCAAGGATTTTGAATGAGAGTAGTTCAATCAAAGTCCAAAAAGAATGAAATGTAAGGATGGAATGGAATTTGTCTTGAAGGAACTGAGTTGCCATTAGTTCCAAATTAGAAGTCGGAACAAGAATGGAAGTCGATGATGAAGGTCAAAATCGAAAATAATTGGCAAGTCCTACGCGAAATTCGAAATGGAATGAAGTTTGTCAATCTGAAAGATAGCGTAGTGTGTGGTCTTGGAGACTAGGTGGTCTGAGATTCGAGAGAACTGCTCGATGCGTGAATCCGACGCAATTGCTAGCTCGATAAACTGAAGTTTCCGTCAAAGGAGTACACGTTGGGGTTCTTAAGCGATCAGAATTGACGTGAAAGCTAGAAACGCTTGGAAAATTAAAAGTTTTGGAATGGAAAGACTTATATTTAAAATAAATAAATTAGAAAATAAATCAAAAGTTTTTAAGTGCAGCTGTAGGACAAATCTAAATAATAAAATTATGGAAAGTATTGCAAACTGTGCGAAGTTGTAAACAACAAAATATTAAAATCGAAATATGTAATTAACGCAAATTAATGCAATTTGAAGTAACGCCAAATAAACGAAACGAAATTAAAATAAGTAAACCCCGAAATATGTTCAGAAGGAATAAATCATAAATAAAAGTAGTAGGTAAACACATGTAATAAAGTATATGACTACTTACATATTGGACAGTTATAATTTTAAAAAATAATTGTAATCATTTTCTACGATGTTGATTCTGAATAACAAATGAATCCTAGTATGACAGGATATAAAAGGGTTTTATGAACCGTTGTGGTTAAAATAAAAAAAGGGGATTCAAGATGAAGCGGTTACAGCAACCTGCGAGAATATTAATCACGTTATTAAGCAAAATTAAGTGAGACTAGTAAAAAGAAATAACAGACGAACAATGCTTCTAAACTGTTAGTGTAACTAAATAGCTTATCGACTAGAAGTAATGCTATAGAAATTATTGAATTATAATTGTAAATAAATTATCAAAATGGTGAATAAACAATTTAAATGGTAAATAAATTATCTAAAATCATAATGTGCAATGTAAACAAGAAGAGGCAATATTAAATTAAAATTCTATTCTAGTTATGCAAATCTAATTTTAAACAAATGATTGCTAAAGATGATAGGAGAATCAATCAAACTCCTCTCAATCTTTACTAGGGTATTCCCTAGCATTTCTGGCTTGGGACAGAATTGGATCGTCCATGCGAAGCATAGAAACATCCAAGCGTTTTAAAGCCTTCCTGATTCTCAAAGTTTTTAGGACAGAGCGTCAGAAAGACCAGGTAAAATGGAATTAGGAAGTGGATAGTTACTAAGTGAATTCATGAAATGGTTAAGTGTTGTGTGTAGAAGTTTTGTGCAAGTGTAAACCATAGACTGAAATCGAATTAAAATCGGAGAATGTTACTGGCAATGTAAACAGATGTTTAACAAATATTGTATAAAAATCAGATTAAAAGCGCTGCAGTGATATTGTAATACGTACACTGAACTGTTTAGGTTACGAATATAAAACAGTCTACTCGAAAATGTTTGTTTCTTTCAAAATGTCAGATTTCAATGAGATTGCAAAAAAAAATTGACTTAAAACAAGAATAATATCAAGTGCTACATCATACTTTAAAGTAGTTTACTTGGTAAAACTATATCAAAATAGCATTATTATTATAGGGGACTCTTGGTTCAAATCCCGAAACCCTATGTTTAATCTCTATATAAACAATATGCAAGGTAAGCAACACGATTACCACTTTCTACGTTCGATATCTTTGATCATGTTTTCTGTTTTCAAGAATCAAAATTAATTAAAATTACAAAAATGAGGACTACAGAAATAGTAAGGAATCATTTGTGACGTACGAGAATGCATTGCATTGATTGAAGTGTGTTTGGAAGCTTAGTAATGCCTAATGTTCAAAATAGTATGATTACACTCAACTTAAAACCGAAATTGGCACAAAAAGTAGTAATTAATGCACAAAAGGAGAACTATAAACAAGTGGATACGTATAAGGCCCCTAACCATCGAAAATACTAATGAAAAATTGCAAATAATTAAACAGACCAAAGTGAATTTATTTTTCAAGTCTTCACGATATAAGAACAATGTTCTGAAAATTGTACATACGCGTTTCAAAAGGCTACATTGATTCTAAAAGTTAAAGAATTGCGACATTTCCAAAATAACAGAGATAAGAAACGACATTGTTATGGCAAAAATGGCAATGAATCCGGAAAATAGCAGTTAATTATCACTATAATTATAAAAGTTATTTTTGGAACGGTTACGGCATAACAGTTGTTGGTATACAGGTACTGAAAAAAATGACTACCGTCACAGCAAAAGCGCCGTTATGCGCGCTTGCGCAGTTTTCAAACTCAGAATATATCACGCCTTGAACCGTACGATGCAAGCATATTGGCATGTATTAAATAAATTAATTATGTAAATTAAAAGCAAATAGAATTAGTTATAATATGTGTTGTAGAAGGTTTTGTTTTGTTTTTATATGTGATTGAGAGCTGGAGTATTGGTGAATTGTGTGTGATGGTCGGGTGACAATTTGGAGTTGCGAACGCATATGCACACGCGGTTGTTGATACACTAAATAGACAACACTTGTAAATTTAGCACATTAATGGAACACCGAATTAATGGACAAATGTGGACACTAACACATTATAGAATCTTCTCTTGTATAAGGGAAATTCCCATCACAAACACAAAAGAGAACCACTCGCTTGCACAAAATTGGAATAAAACACAAAGTTCTTGTTAAACACGGAACACTAGAAACACTGTTATTCTTATAAATTGAAGTCACGGTAAAATAAAAATATCCCGCACATAACTGGTATTCTTTTCACATCAAGACATAACACGTCACTATGGATGCATTAGAAACGGAATTGAAACGGTGACGCTTCTTTCTGGCTACACCTAGGTGAACCTTGCCCTAGCCTTCAGGCAAGGCACATAAATTGTGCTGTGTGGTCAATTTACTTCTATAAACCCTTTGTAAGTCACGCTGTTACCCTCCCACATAGAGTCGAGGCTATGTTTCCTCCCATCTCCAGATAAGAAAGAAGAGATAGAGTTTCTACGCGTTGGGGCCACGATCAGTCTAGCCAGTTACTCTGACCAAAATTATAACTAGAAACTCCCTCTGGTTTTTCTCATAAGTTTAAAATTTTCGTAAAAAAATCCTATCTTAATTAATTTCACCTATTGTGAAATTACTACAGATGTATTTTATAAAATATTACTTTAATTAATTACAATTCTACGGTTCAAAAACTGGTTTTATACTGAAAACAACCAATGTGAGCACACGTACTTTCATAAACAAATATACGAAGCCAGTTGGCTACAAAATACATGAAGTGGCAACTCGTTACACTGAAATGTGTAGAGATGATATGCTAGAGCTCTTCCAAGTGTTGCATACATATGTGTAAAAAATATAAACAAATCATTTTGAATATATAAAGAAACTATATAAATTTTTATATAATAATTGTGCTTGATGTTATGTATTTTGTTTGCATAAACTAATTCTGTTGTATTTTGTAGGAGATGACATATTACTGTAACGATTCTAATCGATAGTAAAAGATAAAATTGAAATGCCAATACCTGTTGGGAAACAAATAACATTATCATTTTTCAAACTATAGGTATGTAGTAACTTATAAATAGCTGCAAGATCAGTATAAAATGTATGACAATAAATAGACGTTAGTATGACAAATTGTAGGTAACTAATATAAGCAAAAAAAGTCTGTAAGTGGGCCTAGGCCCCGATTGTACTGCCGCCCGCCTTCTCGAAGATTATTGTAATATATTTTCCCGATAGTAACATGTAAACATTTATATATACTGTAAATTAAAGTGTAAAACGTGAAAATAGTGTTCTCGCCTGATGAAAGTTCCTGCCTCAGATCGGTATTGAGGAGGTTTTCACAATTAATGCTAATATTCTTACATTTTTGAGTTAAGATGGATTAAGTATGGGGATTCTAGTTGATAGGGAATGTTGGAGGTCAAAAGTAAGTTGCGCTCTCCCCCCCGCTAACTGAACTTAAAATGCTAGGTAATATCATATAAAAGAACACTACTTTCTATGTTTTCGTTACACTAACAAGATATATTTTATGAAGCATTAGCGTTTAATCCCCTATATTTATCATTCTTGTTTTTTTATATCGACATATATACAGTGAAATATTATATATTTCTTTTATTTCAAATAGGGTTAGGATCAATATAATCAATACAATTAATTGATGATTATGTTAAACTATATATCAGGAAGTAGTATCTAATATACAATTAAATCACGAGCTTAAATAATAAATAAAACATTTAAATTATTATTAATGTGATATTGTACGTAAGTGGTAAGAAAATTATGTAGTTAGCAACCCAGTTGGATAGTAAGTTGGAGTAGAATCTGCGGGAAGCAACTGTTTTCTCGCTTCTTGACCTTGAACACATAAACCCTTTTACTTGGCCGGCTGCCAGATGCGAGAGAACAGAGAAAGAGCAAGACATTTGAGAGAGAGGAAACATCTCGCTGCATCGCCGGAAATTTGCTTGTATGTGTGTGTGTGTGAACGCCTATTTAAACACATACACACAGATTCTGACAATGTGTGCATACTCAGAGCGACTATGTTTATATCCGGTTAGGACTGGTTGTATAAGCCAGGGACGAAATCAACAAGAAGATCGGATATTTCCCTTGTTGCTGCATTCTGTTTTCCCTTTATCCCACTGATAAAAGTTATGGAACAGTTAGTGAATTCTTGTTAGAATAGACGGCTTGAACAAAATTATGCGAAATACAAATGTGAAATAAATGTACTAAAAAGGAAGTTATGATAATCAGACAGTGTTATGAATTATCTCATTACTAATATCGAATGATAAAAGATTTATAATGCATCTCTTAATCTTAACTGAATCATCAGGGATGTATAGAAGAGAAGCCCCCCTTAGAGTACTAGCATGAACATTGGGGCACTCTCCTTTTCCTTGACTTTTACCCCTTAAGTAGGCATACGTTATGCAATTAAAACAGAAATTATTTTTATGCTATATTCTAAGAAATAGTGAAAGTGTGAACTAAACAAATGAAACAGTTTACGTCACTTACACGAAGTATACATAAAAGTTAAAATAATAATAAAACAGTGAAAAAGGTCATATAACTGTATCCTTATGCGACGGAACAGTGCGTCCAGAAAAGGTTGAAAGTCTCCAACAGTGTCGTATAGAGATCTCCAAAAGTTTATGTACCTATGGATGGACTCCCAAAAGGAACGATGGAGATTTAATAAAACTCGCGGATTAAGCCGAACACTTAAATTACAAACATGCGAATAAAGATATTTTTCGCTCTCGTAAATCGTCCTATATAGGCACGGCGAGATATGATTAGCAGAATACAACGGAAATAGACCAATCATACAGCACAGTGACATTAAGCGAACTATATTTTTTCTCTTCTTTGATTTTTCTTTCCCTTAAGCTAATGGTACAAGATGCAATGGTCAGCACGTTATTTCTTTTGAGGCAATAAGCAGTATCGTACTAGGGTAATATGTTAGTTAATTGATCTACTGACACATAATTATTTGTTCAGATTAGTTAAAATTATTAAAGTTGTGTATGATATAATGTGATGTGTATACAATATATCGCTATGTACTATATGTATATGAAATTGTTTCTATACTTATGTATGTTTCATATTTTTTATCGTTTCAGAATGTGTAGGGCGATGGTAAATTTAGGTCGACATGAGACAGCCACTTCGTGCCGAAGTGACTGGATTGGCGAGAGGAATATGATCGCATAAACCTTTGTAAAACCAGGCAAATTGTATTTTATTCATTGCATATTAATTTTCTACAATTTAAAGAAATATAAGAGTCTTTTATGATATGGATTGAAAAATAAGAAAGTATGTACAAGTAGGAAATAAAGGCAGCAAACGCGAGCAAGACTAATAATAATTTCCGCATTTCTTAAACCATACGACAATGGACTATTGCTGAACCGGTGGACATGAGGTGACTGCCTTAAAGTCTGTGACGTAAAAGATGACGTTTATGAATCGAGACTCCCTTAGTCTCATGTCACTGACCAGTGTATTTCTAAATTGCTTGTCATGATCCGAAAGCTTAAAAGAGTGAGACGTCAGGTCTCCTTCTCCTATAATTTCGTTATTCTGTATACAAGACACATCGATGAAGACGACGATAGTTCAAGTAAGTCTCTTTGTCATTCTGACTGTTACGCAATCACCTTAGAGTTGTTTACTGGTACTCTGGATCTCAGTTGCATATTCCAATGTTGGTAATTAATTGTTTGTAAATTAAATTAGTTGTAAATTAGTCTTGCTCATCAACGCGTTGCTTTAAATTAAAGTGTGATTTTATGTTCAACATCCTTATGTTACTCAAACTAGTTAAGCTGTTTTATAAGTCTTAGCGCTCATTGAAATGCACTCATAAATGCTCAATAGTCGACCATTTCTGAGTCCATACCAAAGCTCAACGACTGCATCTCAACCCAATAGGAAGGTATCATGACTAACATCTGAGCTCATTTCTGCGATATTAGACTTATCGCAAATTCTAGTTCACAGTAAAGCTGAAATTAGGAACTAGACGTGACGATTCCACGGATCGTACACAATAGAGAGAGTATTATTATTGCCTTTCCCGGATATTATAAATTCATATTGCCTTATTCTTAAAAGATTGAGTACTGATGTAAAATTTTTAATCTGGAATCTTTAGAACATTGACCGAGCCGCCGTAGCTCAGTGGTAGAGCCTTAGGGTAGCATTCGGGATTCCGTGGGTTCAATCCCAGCGATCGACTATCCTGACAAGTTTTTCCACGGTTTTCCTGTCACACCAGGCAAATGCACCTACAGCATAGGCCCTGGACGACACCTTCCCAAATCCTTTCCCCTCCCCTATCCTGGAATAAGCGTTATAAATAAAATTCAAATTTAGAACATAGAGGGAAAGTTTTGAATTAGTTGTTCCCTTGTACAGAAGAAGGCATCATAAATTATTGACTGATTCTGACAAAGATTGTATTTTTTAAACGTTTAATCAACAACTGTTATGTAAAATATTTATATTGCTACCAAACTTCTAGATTTAACACCTTGTTTAGCTGTAAATCTATCTGTATATGTATCTTGTATGACTTAGTGCTGTATTGGCATCATGCTGTTCGTAGAACATTAATAAATATTGCATTACATTATTATTACCACAACGAATATAGTGATATTTCACGTTATTAATAAACGGCTAAAAACTTATAATTTCTAATTCATGTATACTGGGAAACTTCGAGTGGCAGGTGATAACAGTAGTACAGTCTTGATCCTAGAAAAAGTGACAGTAATTCTTTTTTTTAAAAAAATAGGAGTTTTGTTGTAGTTGCATTTGCTATGAAGACTTAGATTCGATAAATTCTGTTTAATGAAGAACAAACTTTCACAACTCCGAGCTTAAAGTCATCTGTAATGATATAGTACTTGTGTTACCATATTCCAGAAGTATCTTGTTGACAAAAGGTTTTTCGAACATTTAAGCCCGAAATCCGACATTTTTCGCAAAGGGTCATATTTTAACCCCTGTAGAAGAGAAGGGGTGTGATTCAGGACTATGATTTTGTGCGTCCATACACTGTTGGTAGTTCTGAATATTACCAAATTTTGCAGAATTTTATTCAACCCAAGTTAAATATCAAAATTTACACAATTTGTTACTTATTTTTCAGTCTAATTACTGGAATAATAAAGAAATTAATTTTCAGAAAGAATTATTCCATGTGTTTAAAGTATACTTCAAGAGGTACACAGCGGTTTTTGATTAAGCTCTCTAGCTCTTCTGATTTTTGAGATATTCGGTTTCCGTATACATGTCTACGGGAGTAAAAAAAACGCCACCCGCCATTTTAGAAATGTGGTCTTCTCGCGAGAAATAAGAGCATAACATTCCTTTCAAAAGTGGTTCTGATAGCTTCAGGTGTGTAGAAACCCTCGTACGAACATTATTTTTCCTAAAATGATGATGTAACCAATTTTTCTAAAATTGGATGATTTGTCATGGAATGACCCAATTACGTATGTTTCAGTTTCTGGCGTAACGTGTGAGAAGAAGTGCTAATAATTTCGAAAGATTAGAACAAACCGCCGTACTCAAATTATACAATAAATAGTTTATTTTATTCTGCATAGCTCTGATTACCCATAAGACGAATAAAGTGCATATATAACTTTAGCAGTGAATGAAATAAACGCCAGATGCAAATATCTCATATTTAGCGATTCTAGTTCTATCTTTAAGAACGTAAATCCCTTGCTGTAATGAGAATATTCAGAAGTAACTTCCGTGTGACAAATAGCTGCAGACAAATACACTACACACACATATATTATTAGACGATTTACTTAATTTGTATTTAACGTTCCACCGACGTTCTGTCAACACCCCCACTTCTCTGATGTTATATTTTAAACATAATAATTACTTGTCCTGAAATGCTTGTATGAATACATGTAAAACTGATTATTATGTTTTATCTAATTCATGCCTTGAGGAATATATTATTACATAAAAGTAGATTTCCCAGAACGGGATTCGAACCGAGGACCTTACGATTCGAAGCCACGCGCTCCACCACTGAGCTAAGATGAATATATCATCTACCTACTTCTTTCTGAGAGAACTCCTTCTGAAGAAACATGACTGAATTTTCGGTGTCCAATACAATGGCATTCATATCCGTTGCAAATGCTGCTGTTTTTATCCTTTGTCTTGTTCATTGTACTATGAATGTGAAAACTATGCTGTCTTTGCTTTCTTTGGAAATGTTGTTTTAGGTATGGTTTACAGTTTCCGAAGATAACCGAAGTTTGACTTACAGAATTTTCAGCTGAAAAATGCCCTAATCAAGGAGGTCATCCTTTTGGAATATTGTGTACATATTGCACTAGCAAAAGGGTCGTATTAGTTGAAAGTATGATGATTACACCGATATTTCATTGGTATTTCTAACCTGCTTTGGTGATTGTAGTGGATGCAGGTCTCACGTCAAGGGTACAATAATCCTAGATGAAGACTCGTCCGAGTTCGAAGACAGGCACGTTAATGATCAGGCCTATCGTTCAAGTGCTATCAAGTCATTCGTCAGTGTAAAGAACTGGAAAACATCAGTCATAATGTTTGCAGCAGTGTTTGAACCCACTTGTCTTCCGAGTGGCAACTTTGTGTCACTGCACACGAGAGAGTAGAGTCGTGGCAAGCTATGATATTAGCAACAATTGACATTTACATTTGTTTTTTGAACAAATTTGCAACTTTCGCAAGAGCGATGATGTACCTCAGCGATTACACAACCCGGGAAAGGGATAGGGTAGGTAGCGGCCAGGGCCATTAAAGTATAGGTAGCATCCCGGAATTTACCTAGCGGGACTAAAGAAAATCCCAGTCTAGATGGCCGGCAAAGCTCGAACCTCCCGAATGCAAACAAATGCTCTACCAACTGAGCTACAGTTGCTCGCTAGCCACAACTGTAGCCTGGTACTACACAGGCTGTGCACATTCAGATATTTTATCAGGATAATATCATTACTGTCAAAGCCCATTCCACCCTTTGGAATGTATCTTCGCAAATGTTGAACGAAGTGGCCTCGTAGTGGCCAAGGGGTTAGTGATTGGTGGTTGTGCCTATGGAAACTTTTTCTCGGGATGACAAAATCTACAACATATCACGGTTTCAGGCAGTTCCACCGAAATCCAAGAATACCATCTTTTGAGCGTTTTCAAAGTAGTGTCTTCGTAGTGTCCAAACTGTCAGTGGTTATGCCAATGGGGACTTTTTCGCAGGATGACAAAATCTACAACATATCACGGTTTCAGGAAATTCCACCGAAATCCAAGAATATCGTTATCTTCGCGTCTTTTCAAAATGTGGCCTCGTAAAGGCCAAACGGTCAGTGTTTGGTGGTTCTGCCCGTGAAGACTTTTTCTCAGGTTGGCAAAATCTACAACGTACCACGGTTTCAGGATATTCCAGCGAAATCCATGAATAAAATTATCTACGAGTGTTTTCAAAAAAAGTAGCCAAACGGTCAGTACTTCGTGGTTGTGCCCATATATACTTTTTCTCATGATGACAGGATCTGCAACATATCACGGTTTCAGGAAATTCCACCGTTATCTTCGGGTGTTTTCAAAATAGTGGCCAAATGGTAAGTTATCGGTGGTTGTAGCCATGGAGACTTTTCTCAGGATGTCAAGATCTACAACATATCACGGTTTGAGTCAATTGAACCGAAATCCAAGAGTATCATTATTTTAAGTGTTTTAAAACTGGCCACGGAGACTTTTTCTCCGGATGACAAGATCTTCGACATATCACGGTTTGAGGCAATTCCACCGAAATCTAATTTCCGTAAGGATTGTGCGGGGTCCTTTTCCAAACAAACAAAATGCCGTTTTTGACCCCCTAGCTACTCAGAATCTGAGTTCTTGCTGGGAATATGAATGTCGTCTCGCACTACCCACGATAACTTGGGAACAATTCTATTGGTCACCAGACCTCTCTTACCCCTACGTTCACGGGAAATTTTTCCGGCGGGACCGACTTCGTCGTTTTCCAAAATATCCCTTTTTTCCACCATCTTGACCGTCTAGCTCTACAACCAATGAACGATCAGGATCCATATTCAGTACTTCTGTATTGGATTTATATATTTGTGATAAAAGTTTCAGCTCAAAATTCGCATACGTCTGGGAGATAATCGCAATTTAATGCAACAATTTACCCCGTTTCTCAAAACGGCCTAAAATGGGACGTCCGAGTTTGACAGGTTGGGAACCAGAGTCTGTCACTTTGGCAACTACGAAAACCATTATGATCCGCCTAGACCCAACTTAAGGACAATATTATTTTCACGAGTCTTAGACTCGACTCCTAAAAGTTAAGCCACCAACACTTTCTAGGGTAAAATACTTTAAACTTTGGTAAACTTTATTCTTATATGGGCGTGTCTAGTAACTTTGGACTTCGGACCCGTCACGATTCGCCTTTAGCTGTTAAATTCCATACCCATGCCTCTTCCGGGACTCGTACCCCGGACCTTCGAGCCGATGGCCTACCGCCGCAGAACGCTCGGCCACCCGGCCGGCACCTTCTAGGGTTCCAATTCCTGTTTTTAGCCTATATGATTTTTTTTTCGAGCTACATCCCTGTTACCATGGCAAACAACTCCAATATTTGCGCAAGATATAATGGATAAAGAAAAAGGCCCATACAAAGAGCATTAATGTCAATAGGATCAGATGATGATGAAGGTGGCCATATCAGGAGCAGTTCAGCTTTCACGAAAATCGTTTGATTATGAAGAACTCGTAAAAGATACGCGACAAACGACAACACCAATCGAAAGAGCTTTAAAAACCTAATAGAGTAGGAGGGTTTTCATGGGAAAAAAGTATTTGAGAAACATCCATAAAACCAAGGATACTTACCAGAGAAAAACTAAGAGGTCAGACAAAAAACACAAAAGAAGCAACTGACGCCATATTGTTCAACCTGGCTGGACGGTAAATGATCGCGTGACACAATACCAGACCCTTTCTGAATGCTGATGCCATATAGCGGATTTTTTGGTTAGCTTACTCACAATAGGTGGGGGCATATTAGGTACATGGCCATAACAGGGACACCCACCTTACTACAAAGATATTTGGCCCAGGTGTTATGCATAGAACCTAGTATTTGTAAAGGTAAGTTATATCCGTGTACCTCGAGCCGATGCCGATCCCTGAGAGTACAAAATTTACAAAAAGGGAATTTTTGGAGGGAAATTTTGGGAATCATCAATAATTCCCTCTTTTATTCTGAAGAGAATGGCGTAGAAACCAAGATACTCCGATACATATTACCAAAACAGTACCCCCATTGACAAGGTGACGAAATGGCAGGCATCTAGCGACTCCTGCCGCCGGCCCGCGCACGATTTTACACTAATGCAGTCCGCGGTCCGGCATGCCGCTCCATCTCCGCCAAAAATCCTGGCAAGGCAGCTCTCGTACCGCCACTGAGCCGCTATACCGTTCTCGCCTGCCCGTCTTTCCCCTGGTATTCCTCTTTTAGTCACATTTCCTTTGACACGAAAAAGGTATTTGACGCAGTGGTAATCGATATTAAATTTACCTTTTTGCATTGTCTTTGCTGTTATTTATTTCGTAGTGATTAAAGTTCTCCAGTGTCTGCGATGGGATTCGTGCCTCCCACTGTCAGCGACGAGATTTAGAAGTCTCATGCCTTAACCACTTATTTAACTCGTTTATTATCACAAGGTAATCATACAGTTGAAAATACAAAGAAAAGAAGAATCAGCAAATTTACATATCTAAAGTACATCGTAATATATTGCTAACAAGATATAAAATAACGTTGAAGGCAAATCTCTAAGTAATTATTTTGACAATAACAATTATCAGTCTTATTGTACAGTATCAATGAAGCATAGGTTACTGTAGTATTTTCTATTTTAATTGTTCCAATATGATATCCAGGAACCTACCATAGTAACGTGATATCTCATGTACATAAATTTTCCACTTTACTCTTTTCAAATAGGCATAGTATCCATCTTTACATAACAAAGAATCTCTATTTAGAGATATAATACAAAGTATGCCCAATTAGCCATTGTACAGCGTTATTTTTATGAGGTGGAAAATACCTAAAATCAGGTCTGTAAATATGAGTGTAAGTGAATTGGTCCTTCCCTTGTCGACAAATTACACACAATATATTGACAACTACAGACCATATCTCCTGAAGTTTATGACAATAATAAATGTGGTGCGGCATATCTAACAGTACATTACAAGTGTGACAAACTGGGGAACTACTAATAGTGATGTTTAATGCTTGTCTTGTCGCTGGTGTATCAAATAAGTTATTAATCACCATGTCCCATTTAGATTTAACTGGTGCTGGTAAATGTTTTGGAAAAACATTACGCCATACTTGTGGCCACTTTACATGTCGCTCTACATTTTGTACAAGCTTTGGTGACTGAAAATTCATCAACAGTTGGTACAAGGATTTAACAGTAATGTTTTCTAAATCACCTATGTAAGGCATGAGGTAACTTAGTTCAATATAAACATTTTTGACAGCTGAAAAGACGGCAGGAATATCTTGAACATTCACCGGGGAATTACGCCAATCTATTGGTTGACATGCGTGATAGATCATTGCATCAAAAGAATCAGACTTGCTCAGCAAGACTTTGATGCCCATATGCAAATATGAAGCTAAACACTGCCATTTTACATCAATTAGATGTAGACCTCCATTGCAATAAGGTTGGCTAAGAACTGTTTATGACACTCTAAAAATATGACCATTCCAAATAAAAATTCCAATCAAATTCTTAATTTGGGCCAATATTTGTTTTTGGAATGGAAATACTTTTGCCATGTACCAACCTTTTGAGAGCATGAAGACATTAACAAAATGTACTCGAGAAAACAAAGAAAGTTTTCTATATCTGTGCTGTCTTACGAGAACTTGAAGGTTCTAGACAAGTTTTGTTTGGTTTAATTTGGAACAAAAATCAATATTGGCAGTAAAGTATAAACCTAATATTCTTAATTCGTTAGTTGCCGTCAACCAATCAGGATAAATTAAAGGTTTTGGTAAACCTAAAGGCAGCATCACAGATTTCTTACCATTTAAGTCGACTCCAGATACAAAACAATACTCCTTTATACATCTGTAGAGATGTGACAAGTCTTCACTATTGCTGATATGATATATACTGTTACATCATCTGCGTAGGATCTATCAATTAACTTTTCACCACCGAGCTGTATACCAGAAAGTTTTGTATGACAATTGTAAATAAAGGGGGCCAGGGAGATAGCAAATAATTGCATGCTGAGAGGATCACCTTGGCGAACAGAACAATGTAGGTGTATGGAAGCAGTAAGAAATCCATTGATATTAAGTTTGGTTTTTGCTCCTGTATAGAGAAGACGTACCCACCTGACGAATGTGTCACCAAAATTCAAATGTTGAAGAACAGCATATAAGTATTTATGAGACACTTCATCAAATGCCTTACTGAAATCTAAAGATACAATGCTCACATCAGTCACAGTACCTTGATATAAAGCAATAACATGTCGCACCACTGTTAATAAACTACTTTTATCGTGACAATTCTTACCATCAAATTGACCTATATGAAGCACTTTCTCCAAAAGAGGTTGAAGTATTTGTAACAAATAACGGGAGATAAGTTTATAGCCAGTGCATAATAATGTGATGGGGCGATAATCTTCAACTTTCCTCGAATGTGATGATTTGGGAATTAAGACAGTTACACCAAGCTGTTGAGAAAAACCCTAATTTTCCGGTTTGTAAAATGGTATTAACAATTTCTGTCAATACATCTTTCATTTTTGGAAAGAAAGACCGATAGAGTTCCAGACTTAACCCATCTATACCAGGTGATCTTCCAGTTTGTCCACTAAATAGAGCTACCCTCACTTCTTCAGTAGAAAATGGACTACATAGCATTTCTTGATCTTCTTGCGTTATAGGGCTGGGTGTATTAACGAGGAAACTTTCAATTTCATTAATGTGTCCCCGTGGTTGAGAAAAAAGTTGTTCATAGTAACTGCAAAATTCATTGGCAATCTCTTCTTGGGTCTTCAACACCACATTGTTATCAGTACGTAACGATGTAATTAGTTTCCGTTTACCACGTTTAATTTCTTTCATAGTGTGGTACATTGACAATTGTTCCTCTGTATTAACATATCCATCTTTGCATCTGGCCCGTACCCCTTCTAGTTGCTCCGAATGATATAGTAACATTTGAGCCTATACGCATTTCACACAAAACATCAAAACCTTGTGCAATTTGAGTTTGCAATAGTTTAAGTTGTCGCCATAAGCGATGAAAGTTTTGCTTTCTAGTTTTGCTACGTTCTCTGGAGTACCACATA
>JAGDQP010028364.1:0-24212 GCA_022664845.1 Lepisma saccharinum | reverse complement strand
ATCAGTTAGCAACAGGGAGGAATTAATAGATGCTCCAGATGTGTACATTATTATGGCTCCCATCCCATGAAAATTATTGTGGCCATCTATGGTAATTATGTTATGGTTTACATTATCGGCAACCCATTGAGAAAAGTGGCCTGATACAATCACAGTGTGATTGGTTTCATCCATTACTGAAAATTGTAAGTACCTCTGCATTTCATCATAAGATACGCTGAATTCAAGTCTGTAAAGTTCATCAATTAGTAAACGAGATCCTCTGTGAATCTGCACACCAATACCAAGAGGAATTGGGCATATGACAGAACGACGCCTGAAAGCTTGCATTGCAGCTTGACCAATTGCGATCTTCTTCACATTACTTCCTCTGTCACCCATGAGGACATCCAGAAAGCTAGCTAAAACAGCTGGTAATAATCTAGTGTTTTCTTCGACGGATGCAATATCTGCTGCACTAGGATAAAAGTCCATGCTTTTATTCAATAAATTAACTTCCGTTTTAATTACTTTTGCAGCTGATTCAATTAGTCTAAACTTTTCTTTCTTAGGATCAGTTAGTATTTTTTGTTTGTCATAGTCCAAAATTATATGTGCTACATTTTTTTCAAATGATCCTACGACGATATCTAACAATTTACAGTTCTTATACATTAGAATATCCAGGCCCATCTTTACTAATGTTGGGAATGGTGGTTCCAATGTTTCCTCACTGCCGACTTTTTAGCCATTCGAATTTGGAGTTATAGTATACTGAAACTGATTCTACTCCCTTCTAGTTCCTATGCTTGTTTATACGTTTTTTATACCCTATTCTTCTAACGTTTCTGATTTGCTGCTGAAAAGTTAAATGTCTTCTAGTCATTGTGGCTGGGTTAGACAAGAATTTTTATGAGGAAATGTGTTAAGTATTTGTCCAAATATTTCGTTTGGCTGTTACTTGAGAAGATTATAGACATCTCCGGGGGTACATCTTTTATTTCGCGTATTTACATGTAGTTTTTCAAGATTTCCAGCTTGCCCTCACGAGGCTTCTGGGTGGTCTTGTTGGCTTGTCCCTCTGGGATGTCCTCTGCCTTGCCCTCAGTGGTATTCTCTTCGAAATAAGTCGGTGCTTTGATGAACTTGATCAAATTCTAGTTAGATCTCTGGAGTCTTATACAGGGTATATTGCCTCGTATTCTCTCCTGATCTCGGACTCGTAGTGCTGCGCAAGATTATATTTGCAGAGCAAATTACGCGGTGCCTTAAAACATTCCTCCTTCTTACCTCTCAACTTATAGTTTGGCCTCGACGGACCTACCTTGTCACTATTGGTTTGCCTGGGTACTTCTGGGTGAGATCAACTCTACTTCTGTGTTTCTGCCTTCCCTGCCTCCTTGTTACGAAACCTGCATGTCTCTATGTCGTTGCGGGTGTCATTCAGCTCAGGTAGTTTCATGGAGAATTCTTCTTCAATTGTTTCCATCTTATACTAAAAAATACTGTCATTAACGATAAGTTTCCTAGGTAAGGTTGGGTGATTCTGTTAGTGTTACTTAGCGTACTAACAAGTACACGTGTGCAAACCTTACTTTGCAGCAATTGGAAACCTATCGTAGTGAATTTCAATTTTAAAGTTGTTCCAGGTAACTGCAAACGTGTGAACTTGCTTGCCCCAAATTACAATGCTGACATATTGACGTTAATTTGTTATCTACAAATATGGACTTTGGAGACATGATATGAGCGTTTATTGGGAGTAGCAGCTAGGAATGAAAATTTAATGATTGTGCGTATTTCAAACAAAATGTACTTTGATAGAACATTAATTGCAAACATCAAACGAATCCGTAATATGGCCATACACCATATAGGTCCATATTGAGTTTTAACATATAGTTACCTAACGACCACTGGACGTGTATAATGGCTTTATGGTAGCTTCTTTCCACTGCAAATCTGGCCATTATTTGCGATGTAATGATTTCTCATTCACAATTTTATTACACTCCTCTGATAGAACTTCTGCAAAATACATAATACAAACATACGGCGCAAATTATAAATCAATATTGAAATAACCGAAAGAGCTCTAAAAATTGTACAATATGTGTTTTCAAGGATATATTGATATTAAACAAAGAGAGAGAGGGGGGATTAAAAAGAAGTGAGCTTCTTTTAAAAAAAAAATGCACGCCTTTACAGTTCATGTGAAATTGGCGTCCGCCATGTTGGCCGCCATATTGAAAAAATACATGAACACAAAAGCGAGAAAATGCCACCCGACTTTATCTGATTCTATACAACCAATTACCTGGAGCCCAAATTTCCAACAAATACCACCGTATTAATCCTTTATTTGCAGTAGCGTATCATTCGACACATTATTTCAGAACGCGACATTAACAGTGTAAATAAAACTTCGTAACGATTTATATCTTGCGCTGAGAAAACAAAGGAAAGAATTGTGAAACAATGTAGCCAGAACTGTTTTCATTTAACCCTTAACATCTGTATTGTAAACCACAACACTTCGCATTAAGGACCTTTTCAATAACAGTAGTAAATAAAGGATTCAATCGTTTATTACCGAAATACCTGTTTCTGTTTCATTTCCATGTTGAATATTTAATCTTGTCGCATTTGATGACAGGGAAATATATTTGGTCCCAGTATTCAGTAATTGTAGATACTTATTTACATGCATTAACGTAAAAATTACGACCTGACGATTAACTTTTATATTCTACTCTCTGGTATAAAGTAGTGGAGATCCACTATTTTGGTGTCATCATCTTCTCTCATGTTTAAATAAAATTCATTGTGCTATTTTATAGTATCTAAAAGAGGATAAAGCCATTCTGCTGTCAATAGGCATCTCTACTTTGAACCCCATATGGCATTTCCCTGTCATAGCACATAGTTGAGAAAAAACAATTTTATACAAAAGTTGCAAATAAAAATAACATCCTGTTCAATGAAACACGGTAAGGGAGAAACCCTTCACATACATTTGTTGGAAGTAAAATATATTAACCCTTTCAGTGAGTGTTACGGCTGATTTTTATGAAAGCTTGCGATTTGGGTGAGTAGTCACTTGAAACACGTGTTTTATTGTTAGGTAAGTGTACGGCGTGTTTATATTGGCTATTCACTCAAATCGCAAGGAAGGCAAGCAACGCAAGCTTTCATGAAAATCAGCCCTTACTGTGAAAGAGTCGTTGACTAATATAATATATGGTAGGTTTTGTTGTGTGCCGTAGAAAGAAACCCTTTTGCTGCTCTTATGGAACACACAGTTCTACGTAAGAGTACTTCTGAACTAAAATCCAGTATTATCTCGAATGAATATCTAAATTATCTAAAACCGAAACTCTAGCCGTTACAGGAATTTTAAAAAGTTTATAAATTTTATCTTTTTTATGATTATTTTACTTATATTATTTTATTACTATTATCTGAGTGTGCATAAGAACTTACCAAACATGATATACGGATTATAATTGAAAATATGAGAGGAGGTTTTGATGTTCACAGCCGGGCAAGATTGGAATAACTTATATGCCATGCACATTCTGTCTAGATGAAATGTCCCTGTTATAGGCAAGTATTATAAACATATTTCTAGCATCTATCATGCTCACTTAATGCTTGTTGTATACACATACCTAGCACTTTAAATATAATCAGTGCACTTAACAGAAGGTAGCATGAATTAATTTTACATGGGAAAGTGTAAAAATGCATCTCAATTTCAATTTCTTCAATGCTTTTGTGTGGGCATAACAGTTTTATCCAACAATGGCTAAAAATACATTTTAATTGACTAAACACTCTGGTAATATAATTGAAATTACTTACTTACTCTATGGCTTAAGGAACTCACAAGTTAATCGCCGCAGTAACAAACGTCCTCCATAGGATTCTATCCTGAGCAAGATCAAGCCAGTTTTCATTGCAACCCCCTACTTCTGGAAGATCCCTTCTAATATTATCCTCCCAACGTTGTCTCGGCCTTCCTAACGGTCTCTTTCTCTCCGGTTTACTAATCTCGATGAAATATAATCTTCGTTTCTCCCCAATCCGAGCTACATGGCCTGCCCATCTTATTCGTCGCGATTTCATTATTCTTACATCAGGTGAGTCGTAAAGCCATGAAGTTATTGATTCAGATTCAGATTTTATTGCGTTATGGAGTCTCATTCTCCAGTCATCTCGTCCCGTATATCTTTCTCAAAACCTTATTATTTTTAAACATTCGTGATTTATGTTCATCTGCTAGGATCGTACTCCAACTTTCGCAACCGTAAAGTATTACCGGCAGAATAACCGTTCTGTATATTTTGAATTTCAATTGTTTTGGTATTAGTCGCGAGGTTAAGAGTTTCTGGACTGAGTAGAAATATGCGTTGCCCGATACTAAAGGACTCTTTTATTTCTTGGGTGACCGAGTTTTTACTTGTACATGTGCTTTCAAGTATTTCAACTTGTTTACTTTCTTTATGTTCTCATTCTTAATTGTTATGTACCTATTTCCTTCATTTACAGTGTTTCGGCTTGTTATCGTGTATTTTGTTTTCTCTATGTTTTCCCGTAGAACTATCTCATCGCACGCTTCTACTAAAACATAGGTGTTACTTTGTAGTGCATCTATATCGTCCCCTATTAAATCTACATCATCCGCGTACACGAACAGTTGATTCAAGCCATTGAATATTACCCCCTTTTTGTCCTCTTTTATTTTCTGAATCGCATATTCTAACGCAAAAGTAAACAGTAATGGTGACAAGGCATGAACTTGTTTCACTCTGTTGCGAATCTGGAAACTGTCTAGCGTATTATTACCTATCCATACTTTACTTATCAGGTAGCTGAGACACATCCTTACTAGTTGAACAAGTTTTTTTTAATGTAATTAAAATGCTGTAGTAGGAAGATTTTTTGTAACGCTTCAGTTTATTTTAAATTATATTGAAGTGAATGTAAAGTACAAAATAATATAGGTAAACTAATTTAAACTTCCATCTTCCTACTTCCTTTACCGCAAGACCACCTGGTTGGTTATCATCCCTTCTGGAAAATTCTTCAGTTATGAAAATTACAAATAACCCACTTCACTTAGTTATTTTAGTTTTTGTGTTTTTATTTTAAGATGAAGAGAACAATCCTGCTATATTTTGCTTAGACCAAGAATGAAAACTTGGGGATGATAATGGAAGCTATGTAAGATCAGAATTTGCTGGTGCTGATGTTAGGTTTAGTTTGAGATATGTTGGATATCATTCCTCAGTGAATGATATTTCAAACATTATTGATACTGAACTTAGTGATCTGGAAAAAGTGGAAAAGTCAAGGTCTCTTTAGACACCTCCGCCGAATTACCTGTTTCCGACTGAAGATTCCAGAGGTTTGAAACGTCACTTTCAAAGAAAATGGCTGGATGGGTATAAATGGCTCGCATACCCTAAAATTAAAGCTGGATTTTTCGGGATAAGAGATGTTGGTAAGGGTTCTTATCAGAAAAGTGGCCTCTTCGTATCAAAACCCTTTTTACAATTTGAGATAAATAAAAAAGCTGTAGACTCCATTAAAAAGCATCAGTTTTGTGAGTATCGTATGTAGTTTGTGCGTATGCTTCGCAAGTCGGCTCCAAGAAAGAAGAAAATATAAAATTCTGGAAGCATTTTGACTATGAACTTCGCAGCGTACTCACAGAAGAAAGAGTAATTGTGGACGGTGACTTGTATGGACATGTAGACAGAAGCAGAAAAAGCATTGAGAAGATTCACGGTGGCTGGGGTGTGGGAGATAGGAATGAAGAAGAAGAAAGGGTTATAGACTTTGCAACGGTATTCGATCTGGAGATCTGCAAAACATTTTTTCAGAAGAAGTATCTTTTCACTTACAATAGTAATGGAAAAGAAAGTCAAATCGATTTCATCCTGTCGTGAAGACAACATCTTGAGGATATTAAGAAATGCAAGGTAATAAATGGTAAAAGCGTGGGTCCGCAACACAGAGAGGTGAGTGTAAACTGGGAGTTTTTAAGTAGAAATAATAGGAAGTCGAGAAATGGAGAACCCAAAATTAGATGGTGGAAACTGAAAGAGGAGAAACAACAAGATCGTTCAGAGAAGAGTGAATGAATGAATGAATCTGCAAGAAAAGGATCTGCCAAAATGGTGGTATATAGTAGGATCCTGCTAACGGGTAGAAATTCAGGGAAGACCCCCCTCCTCCTCTTTACAGGAAAGGTGTTGTTGTGGAATGAGGAAGGGCAAGAAGGTATTAAAGCGAAGAGAAAAGCTATTACTAGATGGGATGTTTCAGAGGGACTAAAGGATAAATGTAGCTTCAAAACGGCTAATAAGGAAGCAAAGAGGGCAGCGGCCTTAGCAACTGGGATGAGCTGTATGACGAACTTGAAACACCAGGTAGAGTAAAGAAGCTATACAGGTTAGCATAAACCAGAAACATGGCAACAAAAGGCCCTTACCCATGTTAGGCAAATTAAGGTTTATCAACGATGATCAATGCTGCTTACCGATGGAGAGAGGATCAAAGAGAAATGGGCAGGATATTTCGAAACGCTCCTAAATGAATAAAATCTAAGGAAAGTTCTTACCGATGGAACTCCCAATCTTGAACCAACACCAAGAATATGCCGAAAAGGAGAGAAAGCATTAAAGAAAATGAAGATCGGAAGAGCGACAGATCCTGATTGCATACCAGTAGAAGCGTAGATGAGTTTGGGACCAGAAGGATATTGTATGGGATGTGATGCCAAAATATTATGAACAGGAAAAAATGCCGACTCAATGGAAGGATAGTGTTATTGTATTAATTTTTAACAAGGAAGATACACAGGATTGTGGAAACTATAGAAAAAGAATCAAATTAATGTCACATACGATGAAGATTTGGGAGAAAAATGGAGAAGAAAGATTACGAGAAGAAACATCAATAGAACAACAATAGTTTGGAAAAGGTAAAAGGATTACATATGGTCTTTATTGATTTGGAAGAGACTTACGATAGAGTACCACGTCAGGAAGAATGGAGATGTTTGATGGGAGAAAGGAGTGCCAGTGGAATACCAGATATTTATACAGGAGCTTAAACTCGGGTAAGTAGTAGTGTGGGATTAACACTCCAAATCCCTGTTATGGTTGGATTATATCAGGGTTCAACCTGTACCTCTTCAACGTAGTCATAGGTGTTGTAAGTCAGGATCTGAGAGATTAAGCCCGTTGGTGAATGATGTTTACTGATTATATTGTACTATGCATTACTAATAGGGCAGTACTTGAAAGGAAAGTAGAGTTGGAGGAAGACTCTAGAAGACAGAGGCTAAAGATTAATAGAAAGGAAACGAAGTATCTTGAGTTTAATGGAAAAGAAAATGAAGAAGTAAGGTTCCAAGAAAAGCGACTGAAAGAAGTGAAACGTATTAAATATTTCGGCTTATCTGTTACTGGGAATAGTGATTTGGACTTGGAAATAACACACAGAATGCAAGAGGCATGGCGAAATTGGAAGAAAGTGTGTGGCGTTCTCTGCTACCGCAGAATCACAGTGAAGAATAAAGGGATGGTTTAAAAAACAGTGGTTAGAGCAGCAATGGTGTACGGAGCAGAAACAAAGCCAATAAAGGAGGCACAGAAAAAAGAGATTGGACGTTACCGAAATGAGAATGCTACGCCGGATGTGTGGGATAACAAGAAAAGACAGAGTGAAAGGGACAACCAAGTTTGTAGATATATCTAACTAGATACAAGAAAGGAGACTGCAGTGGAATCGATATGTTACGAGAAGAACAAATCGTAATGTAGTCAATGATGGCGATTAATGGAAGTGGAGGACAAGAGAGGTAGAGGGAAGCCAAGGAGGAAATGCATGGATAGTGTTAAGAAGGATCTCGGGGAGAAAGGTCTGTCGGTAGGAGTTGTTCAGGACAGGGATTTGTGGAGAAGATTCATCAGAAACGTCGATCCCATGTAGGTGGGAAAATACAAGAAGAGAAAGAAGTTATTCTCTGAAGGTAGGTTGAAATAAGCTTGAATAAGACTACTTTGCGTGTGAGTAAAACTAATATAAAAAATCACCGCCATCCAACACGGCAATGACATTCTCTCTCATTGATATATAAACAAAAAGTTCGTTGAAGTCTTCTGATTGTTTAGCAACCACGTATTTTGCTTTTTAAAAAATCGTTTGGCATATGGAATTTGAGATGTCTTGACACAAAAGAAATATTACCTGGTGCAAAGTATTCTTATTCATGTTCATTTCGATCCACCTTTACTTCAGGAAATATAGAATCTTTATTCAATAAAATATACTTGGAACTAATACATCATGAAACAGTTGTGCAAGTTTCAAGTTAAAGTCTATAGCATGCCGCATCAGCTCTACTGTTGATATTGGAAATGTGAAGGTCGGTTCATTTTCGTACGCTTTCGGCAGATTCTGTAGGACAATGTGAATTGGTCCTTTTTCTTTTCTCTTTCATGCACTATGATTCGTAGAAGTTTGTTGGTGCATTACGTTACCACCTTATATTTATTCTTAAGAAGGAACTACCAGCACCGATAAATTAAATGTCTTCAAGAAATAATTAAATAGTGTCAGAGTGCCGACATACCAAATTTAAAAAGATTACTTACACCAAAGAAGTCTTATGACCCTTACTTAACTATTTTTTTCCGATAAAGAACTGCAAGCACTTGTTTTGTGCATTGGTGTAAATGCCGAGATCGATTTGAAAGTAACGGAATTGGCTCAAAGTCCATAACTGTACAATTTGTAGAAGAGTAAAGTTATCGATGAACTACCAACAAGGCTCTTGCCGTGAGCTTTTGCTTTAATAAATCTTTCTTAAGGGCTATCCAAAACAAAGTAATGCGGCGCCTGTATTAAGAAGATACTCCCGAAGATCTTAATGGAACATCGCTTTTCCAGTTTAATCAAATGCTGTGATAGGCAGGGGTGGATTTCGGCCCTGGCCCGATCAGGGTAAAAGTTTCCAGAGGCCTGGGCCGGCCAGGCCAAATCCTTCTGTAGTCCGTTATACTTCCATTTATGTTCTCTGGATAATAAATTAAAAAAAAAATACTTTACAAAATCGGTCGGAATAAAATTGAGATATTGTGTCAGCTAAATGTTAAAGTTCTTAATACGTGGTTCATCTTAGTGCATAAACTCTCAGAAGCATTGCCAAGTCAGTTAATTTCGTGCTTACTCAGGGTTTCTTTCAAAAAGCTGTACATTGCTACTATTTAGTTCAACTGATACCAACTACATTTCTCGAGGGGTTCGATCCTGCCACCCACCATGCCCGCCCATGTTTGGAGAGAAAATTAGCTTTGGAGAAACTCACAAAACACTACGGTCAGTGTTGTTAGGTGTACAGATAAATCACTCCCACTTTTATGTTTTCTAATTCAGGAGGCCTTTGTAAAGCTTATTGCTGCTGGAGCCCCGTATGTGCATTTTCTCCCTCCTTCAACCACTCTTGTTTCCCAGTGTGATTCTAAAACACCGACCGCTTGTGGCCTTGAAAAAGGTGATAAGTCATCTGGCAATCTGCAAGGGACAGAGGAAAGATAGTCTGCCAAATAATAATTAGTATTCGAAATATCAATTGGGATTTTTTGTTGTTGTTTGAAAAGCTGAAAAATAATACCATCTTTCTTCTTCCTTCCTTCTTTCTTCTTTTCTGTTTGTCTTTAGACTTCTTTACTTTTTCAAGCACACGCGCATCAATGAGTGGGAACATTTGGTTGCTAGTCGAAATCTTTCCCAACATGACCGTGACAAAAGAAAAAATTATCGAGATTCTCTTCCATTGTACTTTATTGCAAAAAGCATCTCTTCATCGCAGCCCTGTCTTGGATAAAAGAAGTTCATTGTCTCCATTTCAATACACATCCTGACCCAAGTCCCCAGGTCTCCGCTTTTTAGCTATTTTCGGAAAAGATAAAGTGGAACAAAATATGCAGTACTCTGGCAATAAAACATGCAGTAGTAAAATAAAACCGGCCACATATATCCCTGAAATAAAATGTGCAAAATTTCCATTATTTTATCTTTCAAGTTTTGACGCATTTGGTATTAAAAGTTCAAGTTAGTTTGTCTGCTGTCGTGGGGCTGTGGATAATTGTCTGTTTGTGTGTTTTGTTTTACTGTATTTGTGCGTGTGTACATATCGTGCATGATACTTACCCAAGCTGAGTGTGTGATAATTTTGAAATTGGTTAATTGAGGCTTTCGTCAGAAATTTGACCAAGCACGGTATTAATTTTGATCCACAAACATTTTTGGTAGGTCAGACAATTTATTGTATTGTTCTATTGCCTTTCATGCAACTCGCAGTATATACTACTCTTTTAGTGTTGTGAATGAGTGTAGTTTCTGTACATTTGAGCAACACCGTCGAACATTTTCTGTAATAGGTCTACAGCAGGGTTAAACTTACATGAACCCCTCACTCAGTGCCATTTTCCCCATTTTCTCTTTATCTCCATTACTAACAGGATTTCAACTCCATGCATTTATTGCGTTTAGGCATTTCACAAATCAGGCTCAGGCCGGGATAAGATATTGAATTAGTTGGTCAGGACCTAGTTTATAGGTACAATCCCGCCAATTACTTGGGTAACTGAGGAAAAACTCAAGTTCGGATGTGCAGACTCCGCTATCGTTCCCAAAATCTTCCGTTTGCTAAAGCAGCTCTCTACTGAGCCACGGCTGCTCAGCAATAGGATTTCACTTTTTTTTTTTTTGCATATAATACGTATATCATAATGCATATAATAATTTGTGAATTTCTCAGTACTATGTAATGGCGTGTTTTTTATTCAGATTTTCTCTCCATTACGGCAAGATATTAAAAAACTTAAATGTGAAGCGAGAGGTTAAAAATATCAAAACAATGAATGCCTGTGTACAGTGAAGTGCAGTGCTGAAGTGAAGTAGTGTAGAGTGCACGTTCACTCTAGTCACAATTAATAGAATTATAGGTTTGAAATCGGTATTGCATCTCATAAAATACATTGAGATATGTTTATTTTCTTTCTTGGAAAACGTTTCCAAATAAATGTAAAATATTTTCAATTATATTGTCTTTTTCGTAGGTGTAACTTTTTGTTGAATTTAGTTTTAAGGCCTTTAGGCAACTTTGGCTCAGGCCGGATGGATGATGATGGGATGAATGGGTGGAATGAAGAAAGTGGGAGAAAACCCACACACACGGTGTTTGTCCACTACAAAGCCCACATGACATGAGCAGGGATCGATCCTACGACCTCTAGCACCAGAGCTGAGCGCACTACCAATTGAGCCCCCGCGTAACTTTTTTTCTGTACATTAGCACTTTATTTTTAAAAGTAATAATGTTATAATATTTCTATTATTCACATCTAATGACTACTGATAGACCTATACAGTGACAAGGCACTCCCCTTACCTACATTTTAATTAAATAATTTTTCTGCAATTCCAGGTCAGACGACTACCCAATATACAAGAGAAATACGCATAAGAACTATAAATAACAGTTCATATTCAACAACCGGCCAGTTTAAAATATCTTCTTTCAGTTATGATCATAAATTTCTGCTAGGTCTAAAAGAATTTTGCAACTGCTAGACTTGAATAAGAGTGAAAATATTGATTTTGTAACATCTCATAATAATCGAGAAAATAAGGCGAGCCAATGACACAAACTTCTAATAAATTAACTTTATTTGGTAGTATGGTCGGTGAGGGACAAATTACTCGAGAATGAGGAAGCATTACTTCCCTTTTGTTTAAGATTTTAAAGACGAATTTCTGTAGTTATCTTTCTTCACTAGTCAAATGCGTGAGAAAAGTGGGGGGCAATTGCCCCCTTGCGCCGGCAATCGCCGCCCATGTAATCCTTCTCCTTCCAAGCAGTATATTCTTCCGCTAAGTAGCGGGCCAGGCCAAAAAATGAAACCGAAATCCACCCCTGGTGATAGGTTGTGCCTGCTCCTTCTAATTAAAATAGTTCAAGACAAGTGAAAATCAATGGGTTGGGTGGAGTCAGCACCTAAGTTCTCGCTTTCTTTAATAAAAGATACTTATTGAAAATAATACATCATGAAACAGTTGCATTTTTGCTTCTGGATCATATTTTCCAGACTAATGATACTGACTGCTGTCGATTTAACACTGAATACTTAGATTAGCTAACCACAATAGGACTCTACCCAACCTCCATTAAAAAAAAAAAAAAAACAGCCCATTGAAATGAACGACCTTGTGACGCATTGACACAAGTATATGGAAGGTGTCGCGTATTATTTTGATAGACCACATAAGTACTTTCTGCTTTTATACTTGTTTGAAGCTTTCAAGCGAAATTATCCATTCAAATTGATCAACCTAATCTATAGAATCTTCCTCACCAAGTTGTTTTCTTGAGATACGACCAATGAGGAACTGGACAGCATATTAAGTGGGAACTGGCCAAAATGATATGCTGAGTACAATAAACTAACCAAATACACTCTTACTAAAACATAGCCTCGCAATATAAAAACCAAAGGGTTATTTTTGAATCCCTGGACCTTGGTTCCACCTGACATGCTTTACATTATCTTAAAAATAAAAAAAAGATATAGGTATGTATACAAGTAGGGATGTGAATGATACATAACGTTGTTACAGAATAATTTATTTTAATATTGCTATATACAATATCACATAGTCCACATAATTAGATGGCTCTGAGTTTAAAATAATTCGAAACAGCTTAAAATACTTTGACTAAAAATTAAACATTTGAAAATGGCAGAATATTTGCTGTTCCTGTCTGTGAGAAAATATTTACCTGACACTACAACAGTTACCTGTTGTTATATTTAAAAAGATGGATATTTAGAGCAACTATAACATACGTTGTTTTAGACTACGCTACAATACTGCCAACTTCATAAATACTACACGTTAAAAGTAAGTGGCACTGATCAAGGGCGCCCATGTTGTGGTTTTTAGGGGGGAGAGGAGCCAAGGTTAAAGGGACATTTTTTTCTATGATTTACTAAAAAGTTATCAACAGGTTATTCACAACAATATTTACTTAATTAAGAGTGAAAAAACTTAAAAGAACCATGCCATGAAGTACATTAAACCTACGTCAAAGTATATAGAAAGAGCATATAAATATATTATTTTGCTTTCTATCTTGCAAAATATAATTTTCTTATAATCTTCCCTTGCCCCTGATCATGGTGGAATAAGTGTAACATGTAAATGCACTGGCATGTCGCCTTCCTGTTAATGAAGCCATGAGATCAGCTGAGTGATAAAGGACGAAACGCATTAGTGATGTGAAAACGATAGTTTTGAATTATATTTGTAAGGCCTTTAGGCAATTTGGCTCAGGCCGGATGGATGATGGTGGGATGAATTGATGAAATGAAAACGGAAGTGAAAGTGGTAGAAAACCCATGCACACGATGTTTGTCCACCACAAAGCCCACATGCCATGAGCAAGGATCGAACCGAGGACCTCTCCGTAATACATCTTGTGAGCGCTATGCCATTTAACCACAACGGTCCGTGAAAACCATCCAACATGGAAAAAGCACAAGAATTACCTACTAACTGTTTAGTGTGTTGTGACGACTTTTATTATCGACGTAGATATAATGATGGCTGCAACAATCATTAAATAAAAAACTAACCTCCAGATGAAGAACTAAAGCAGAAATGGTCTGCGACCTATAGATGAAAGGACAAATTTTAAAAATGGTAAGCTGTTATAGATAGGTTACATTCATCATATTTAGTAAAGGGCATTTTAGATTACTGATATTCATGTAACGTGTAACAGAAGGTCTTGAATTTAGTATTTTAATAATGTATGCATATACGGTTGTCTCTACACAACAATCAATGCGAAATAAATTCCTTTGGCTTATCTGAATAGACTGCTGTAGTGTATGTATGTTTGCGGGAGTGAGTGTATTTGTACACGAACGGTAAAGCACACACACATGATTGGTGTGCGAATTAACAGGGAGGGGGGGGGGGGCGATCGGGATTTCCCTCCTAGCAAATACGTATCCTCCGTTGATAAATGTATTACTGGATACTTTACGCATTATTCCCCTCTGACTTCTCTACAATTTTTGTGTGTCATTTTCCTGTCTGAAAAGGTTAATGCTAAAGTAAGCAAACGTATATTGTCTTAGAATTGTGATTATTTTGTGAACGTAATACATCTTACTGTAAATGTATATTTCCCAGGTGATATTACTTTCAGTACAATTAAAATTTGAATTGTCACTGCACATATTTATCTTCTTTTCTTAATATTTATTAATTTCTTATACCAACAAATATTCTCTTCCGTTTCAAGTACAGTGTGTTCTGAACATTTCATGGATGAAACCTATGTGAAGCCTCTCCGCCATAAGCTACTCAGTTATTCTCCCCAGAAATTCACAACAAAGTCGATGCAGTTCCCACCTTCGCTGGCAAATAGTACGATAAACGAAACAAAAGCTCATAATTGGAAGGGAGGGAGACAAATCAGAAAGGAACAAAGAAATACTGTCAAGATCCTAATTGAATTTCTTTCATACAGTAATTCTGAGTGTAATGAACTTTTAGTGATGGACAAAATCTGCGAACGTATGGCACAAAGATGATAGTCCAAATTTTAAAAAGGTATTAAATAAGTTAAAACGAAGTATACAGCAACTAGAGGGGGAAAAAGAGACAGCGCAAGAAGGGAAGCAACTGATAACGATGTTCCTAGAGCAAGAAACAAACATTTCTTAAGTGAAGTACAGTACAGTACACTAAACTAAATGGTGATTGAAAAGTTAAGAGTTATTATTATCCCATTACTTTACGTGTTGCCACATTAGTGCAATATTACCACCAAATAGAAAGAGAAAATGGAAGAAATAGCAGCTGCAATATCATTAAGAAGCGTAAGTGCTAAAGTTTATAGATATTTGAGAATTACGCTTAACTATCCGTTATCTCACTTTTGAACCTTAATTAGAGGAGTTAACAGAATGAACTGTAAACCAGTCCTCAATGATATAATTTTAATGAAGAGAATCATCGTCTCCAGGTCACACTTGGAGCGTATCAAATGTTTATCCCTTTGATGAAATGCCTTGATAGTACAACATAAACGGTTTATGGCCTGCGTAAGTCAGTGCAAATTTGTGAATTATTTTCATAGTGGAAACACAGTATATCCTCTGAGCAAGGACATATTGAAAAGTGTTACTTTAAGACTTCGGTGGCTCAGTTGGTAGAGCGATCACCTCTGGTGTTAGGGGTCGTTGGATCGATCCCTGCTCATGCCATGTGGGCTTTGTGATGGACAAACACCGTGTGCGTGGGTTTTCTCGGGGTGCTCCCGTTTCCTCCCACTTTCTTCATTCCATCAATTCATCCCATCATTATCCACACGGCCTGAGCCATAGTTGCTTAAAGGCTTTAAAATAAATTCAATTGAGTAACGAAGATTTACTTCCGGATAAAATCTAAGAAGAGAATCTCGAATATGTGGCCGGGTAAGTTCACCATATTATAAAACAGTACAGTGATCTTGGCTTAAATGTTAGCTAAACAAAATTAGAAAGAAGACGGAACTTGGATAAAGGCTGTTACCTGCAGAACACAACCCAATGGATATTTATTTTCAGCAATAAAGGTGGCTAGAAAAATAGAGTAATTAAGAAACTGTCGAAAATAAATTATGACAAAATTGGACATATTGTGTCGTTCAGTCATTTGTTACTTTGCGAAAACTAGAACATGCATCAGAATTTGAGAACTTAAAATCTCAAGGTCTTCAGATTAATTTAACAAAAACTCAAGTTCGGAAGAAAGGAAATCAAGGAAGAAAATGAGGAGAAAAAACATGATTTTCCTACTTGACCTTGTTATATGTAACGCCAGATACAAATAAATAAGTTTGTATAGGCCAATGTTTTATTCCCATGAGCAACATCCTACGAACCTATAATTTATCATCCTACAAGCAATTTATCTGTAATAAACAGAGCCCGTCAAATGCCATTTTGCCATGTTTTGTCCTAACGTTCTTATCTTCTTGAAACTTCGTATGTAGGCGATTTGTGGGGTCCAGCATATTTCCCACATACATTTAAAAAGCCATAAAAGCTATGGTGGGATACGGTGGTCTGTTCCCACGATAAAAAACATATTTCCGAATAAAAGCAATTTCCAACAGATATTCTGCAAAGTAAGCAACTCGTGTTGTATACATTTTCCCTAATTTTCGTTTCTTTTCCATTTCGGATAAGTATCATTTCTTTCAGCGCAAGCATTTCGCATAAACATAATTTCTTTCAGCGCTACTTAAAAGACGGGGATAAGAATTACACACAACATGAAAACCCGAAACACAGCTGAAAAGAGCAGCAGCGAGTGGAAATCCTCGCTGAAAAGCGTGATTTCGTTTGAACTATTTCACCTTTTCTGTTGACGCACGAGGTCAAGGTCAAGGTCAAGGTCAAGGTAAATAAACAACAACATTATCGGAAATTCAGTGCGGAAGTCGCTAAGTAACTACGAATAGCTACTACTTCTGTGAAACAGTTTGCAATTCGTATTTCAATTTTGTGTATTTAGTGGAAGGTTCTTGAAATGCCGAAGGTATCGTTACCTAAGTCAGCTTTAGTGAAGAAGTGGGCAGCAGAAGATGATGATTTAAAGGCCGACGGTGAAAAAATAATCTGCAAACTATGCTAGAAAACTATAAATATTGCAGGTTGTGGATCAATTGGACGAGAATGCTAAATGTGTGAAGAAAGCTGAGCGAATTCTTCAGAATCCCCTCCTACAGAGACAGCTCATCTCAATAGAACACAAATACGGTGTGATCCCACAAATAACAGAGGAACTGCAGAGTCAGTCTATACAACGAACCACAGCTATCTCAAAGGTAGAGAAGTTCACATCGCACAAATGGACTGGTCCTATAGGCGAAAAAATAAACAAGAAGATGGAAGTTGTTCTGCGGCGAAATTGTGGGTGGGAGCCATTGCGAGCACTGGCTCAAACATTAGCAGGATGCAACACTCTGGAACCACTTCCAGCTAGTGGGACAAATTTTGACGTGCTCTCGTGCAAATTTGCACCAGTGACATCAGCAGATGTTAAGCGTTCCTTTTCAAAGTTGAAGTACTTACTCAACGACAGGAGATTGCGTGTGTCAACAGCCAACATTGAACAATACTTGATTGCAATGTTCAATAAACAATTATATTTGTTGACAGAATGGCCATTTGCAATTTTTAACCTGTAAGGATTGTTTCTAGAGGAAAACGCCTTAAGCACTGCAATTAAATGGGAAAATAAAAACTGTATATAAAAGCCATATTTTTAATAAAAACTATATATAAAAGTCATATTTTTAATTTTTAAGAGCCATTTTGCTATGCTATATTTTAAGAAAATAAGAGCTATATTTTGACGGGCTCTGGTAATAAATGATAAGATATAAAAGCCATTTCTAGATTTAAAAAGGTTAGTATCAAAGCCCCTTCTTCTAATCCCTTCAGAAAATTAAAGAGAGGAATTTCTTGAGGAGAAAACAAACACTGATAACAGTTTAAAATATAGTTTCAGGACGAATTAATAATGATTCTTCATTTTCTTTTTTTTCTGATACGCCTATTATATTTCTTAACAAGAGCTCTGCTTTCGCAGCGCAGGTTTATTAGTATTTAAAATAATTCCTTACGCATTTTACGTAACTCCACAGAAAATAGAAAAGAACGAGAGAGATAGATTCGATCTTCGGGGAAAGCAATTCTAATTTCAATGCCTGCGAAGCAACTCTCACCCGTCATTTACAACTCAGATAACGTCATGTGCCGAGCAAGCACAAGTTCACCTGCAGTCTTTCCACCACGCTCCTCATCCTAAAAACATATAAATAGTAAAGTTTTCTTCCCCCTCATGTAACCTGGTAAGATATATTCTTGCAATACTACCTTTGAACTTTTACTTCCTCGGTTTCGCTCAGTCAAACGAACGAGAGACACGCTAAGGACGAGGCTCTTAAGTACAAACAACGGTCACCTTCTTTCCAATTATGTATCTATTTATCGAAGCTACGGACACAGACCATAAGTTGTTTTTCATTACAAAGAACAAAACATTCACAACATCCAATGCGTATTAATACCTCATATCAAATTATCACACACCTGTATCATCAATACGTTTAATACTAACAAGGTTATGTTCAAAGAATACATATTAAAACTGTTGTAACTATAACATGGTTGAATATTCCATTCCCATTTCATTTTTAGTTTGTATACTTTCACATCAAGAAGTCAACTGACCCAAAAACTGTACAAATCGACAAATGTACAGAGAACAATAGAACAAAGTACAAAAACGAGTAACTAAGTATATGGAACAATAGAAATTCTTGTTACATCAAAAAGTACAAAAGTAAATAGGAACATGTACATATATATAAAAACTATAACAAATAAAGCTAAACTCTTTATTCACTACCTTTGAGGACCATTATTGCGACTTTTTTTTTTTTTCGATTTACTCTAAACCCAATAGTTTTACTAATGGAAAAATGAAAGCAAGAACGAATTCTATTACATTTTTTTTTATTCACCGTCGAACAACAATTAGTTAGTGAAAAGTGATTAGCCTAATATAATTAAATAGCATTATATTAGGTTCTTTATCAAATTGCGGTATAATTTGTTTAGTTCAAGATATAAGAAACAGTAATAGAATTCTATTCTTTCTGTGTTTTCACCTTTTCAATAAAACTATTAGTTTTGGAGTAAATTTAAAAAAAAAATGTCACAAAAGTAGGCCTCAAAGGTACTGTATGCTCTTAATATAATTCCATATAGAAAATAAAAATCTCACAACACACTTTTAAAAATACCAAATATAACACAGAATCTTCTGTAATTAAAAAATAAATTACGATAAACAAATGCATAGTCAACTTCTCGGAATAAACAGCATTTCTGATGAAGAGATGTGATAAACAGACGTCATTTCAGAAAGCTATTTTCCCCTTTCAATACATAACATTCATACAAGTACACAGAAATATACTACATTAAAAAAAATGTACTAATATTTGAACAATCTGTATAAAACTCCAATTATTGTAAATGTTTTGTACAATACATCAGCTAAAATATACTACACATGTATACTCAAACCACTTCACTCTCATAATAATACTCTTTGAATGATTAGTTTCATTTTGGAAAAATCCTACATACAAACTTATTTCGTTTAGCAGGCAATGTAAGATAGGAAGCGCGAGATAAACAGATTTTCTAAGGAAAGTCTTCAGGACAGAAAGAAGTAGCCTAAGACAGTAGGCAACAAGAATGAACGTAAAAGACTGCTACGAAAACGGCTGGACTACAAGGAAGAACGCCCACAGAACAGGCGAAATAAGTACGGATAGATGAAAGGTACAGACAAAACCACGATAAATGGAAACAGAAAACGGAACAAGATCGGAAAACCTAAATGCTAAGCAAGCCCAACAGATGGCTGAGAATTTAATCGAAGTGAAGATGAATATACGCGTATAATAAAAGATTCGTATTCAATAAAACGATTGAAAATAGTAGTCGCAAACAAAATTCTTTAAAAGCAGAAAATATATTTACCATAACAATCGTAGAACCAAATTAAATTGTACAGTTCACATCAAACTCAAGAAAAAGACTACTCCATAGATTATAACACCTCGTAACCAGTAAGAATAAGAGTTCTACTTTACAATTAAATAACAAAATATTTTACATCTTTCTTTATTTAATGACACTAACCTAAATTCCTTGTCATTCCTAAATGGTATATGGACTCTAACGATTAAGTAGCCATCAGTATTGCTACAGATAATTCATTTCATTATTTCCTAAAAATGACTGCTTAGTGCACCGAATTTGCTCATTTACACCTCCAACTGGCTTGTTAAACTATTTCACATCATGCTGAAAAATACTTATGAAAAAAAAAAAGCTAATATATTCGATAAAAAAGGATAAAAATGCGTTGATAAAAATGTGGTACGCATAATAAAATTCCTTAACGAAATTTAACGACTAGCAGCAAAATAAGGAACAGAACTCCTCAAAGATTTCGTTTCACAATTATAACATTTTGAAGTTTAATTTATTTTTGGCTTTTAGACAACTTAGGCTTAAGGCTCATAAAATTCTGGGAAAAAGCTAAAATAACAAGTCATATAGATATTTTAAAATTAAAAGCATTTTATTCCGTTCGTAAACAATGGTTCTGGAATATAACTAATGTCATCATCTTGATCACCAGATATTTCAAGACCTGATCAGCATTCAACGTAATTATTACACAGCTCAACTCAAACTTATATTTTTAAATTGCGGAACATTCTAAGCATACGTATGTTCAGTTACTTTACAAACCAAAATCTGGGAATGGATTAGAGGATGGACAATACAATAACCTTAGTTTTCGTATTGAATTAAATTAAATTGTATTTCTGAGTTAAACTTATGGGAAATGTGCCTCAATTCAGAAGGATGTGGCAATCACAATATCTAGGAACAAACTGCAAAAGAAATTCAACTAGTATGCTCAGCTGAAACTGGATTTGACTTCATTCGATTTCGTACAAAATTAGCACACTACATGAGTCCGCTTGATTTTGGTATTTGTGTGGAACTACTACAAATACAATTTTGTTACTTAACACGTAAGATTTATAATTTTCTTGTTATCTATAAATATACACGAAATTAAACACTACGTTTCAATATTTTCTAAATAATAAAACAAAAAACCTGTACACGTTGTTTAAAACAAACTATAATATATTTTACTCGATCCAGTCAAGATTCCTCAGGTACACACAAGTCCTAATAGGTAAAACTTATTCTATATTAAAACTACCATAGGTAGAAGCAAAAGTAAGGTTTAAGGAGAGTTGAGCATATGGCGCGAGTGCAAGAAGACCATTAAGCATGACGCTGTAAATGGCAACAAGTGAAACCACTAGATTTAACTGTACAATCAAGACTATAAATCAGATTTCCCCTGCTGTATTTTACACATACTTACGTACATCGACACACAAGGAAAAAAGACTCAGAAAGTTATTTTACACTATGACCTCAACGTAGCTTTTAAACATGTCATGTCCTGGCTCCATTTTACAAAGATGGGTTATACAAATTTCAGAATTCAGGCATATAGAAAGTTGCGTACATGTGACAAGGAATACATCGGACAATGTTGAGTTCCTACCATCTAGCACAAATGTAAAAAGGAAGAAAATTAAATAATTAACTGCCAGAGTGATAAGGCAGACCTTCTAACGGTCCGCAATTATTTAAATTATTGTCTGTTTGTAAACCTGTATGAGCTGCGAACTATATAGCACAGGTATTGGCCTCTGAGGAGTGCGTGTGCACTGTTGTTTTAATAAAGGTCTATTTGTATTCAAAGCCCATCATTTGAAATTATGTGTGTGATATCATCGAGACACAATTTTTGGTCCTCCAAACCGGATAGTCCATGGTCTGATTTATGACCGGGAAAAACGGTGTTTCGATGTGTGTGAAGCAGTCATAATTAACATGGAGGATTTGAAACCTGTTAAAACTGTGCTCAAACGAGATATTACTCGTCTTGGCGACCCCACAAGCAGAGTACGGATAGGTAATAATATGTGAGATAGTTTCAAGATTTGCAACGGATTGAAGCAAGGCGATGCCTTGTCCCCACTATTGTTTAACTTTGCGTTAGAATATGCGATTTTAAAAATTAAAGGGGACAAAAAGGGACTATCATCGAATGGTTTGAATCAATTGTTTGTATACGCGGATGATGTAGATTTAATACGATGCACTACAAAGCAACACCGATGTCTTAGTAGAAGCGTGCGATGAGATAGGTCTACAGATAAACATAGATAAAACAAAATATATGATAACAAGCCGAAACACAGGGAATGAAGGAAATAAAAACATAAGAATCAGGGATGAGGTCATAGAGAAAGTAAACAAATTTAAGTACTTGGGAGCATACGTAACAAGCAAAAATGAGGTCACGGAAGAAATAAACAGTCGCTTAGTATCGGGGAACGCATGTTTCTATTCAGTCCAAAAACTTCTAACATCGCGATTAATATCAAAGAAATTGAAATTAAAAATATACAGAACTGTTATTCTGCCGGTAATACTTTATGGTTGCGAAAGTTGGAGTACGACCCTAGCAGATGAACATAAATTACGTGTATTTGAAAATAAGGTTTTGAGAAAGATATACGGGCCGAAACGCGACGAGATGACTGGAGAGTGGAGGAGACTGCATAATGAAGAACTCCACGGACTGTACGATTAATGCCCTAAGGTGGGCAGGCCATGTAGCTCGGATGGGGGAAAAACGCAATTATATTCTATCCTGGTTGGAAGGCCGGGTGGAAAGAGGCCATTGGGAAGACCGAGACGTCGTTGAGAGGACAATATTAGAAGAGATCTTCGAGAAATAGGTGTTCGTGATGGAGACTGGCTTGTCGGACAGGTGTAACAGACTTTTGGAACAGTTTGCAACAGTACATAGTGAAGAATAATTCGTGGAAATCGAACAAAAAATCGCATCCATGCAAGAGTCTCTAGATGAGTGTAAGTTGACACTTATGGTCAAGTAAAGTGAGTTAAAAATTATGGGAGTCGAAAAAATCGGAAATGGGTGAAGGAACTGCAAGTTATAATGCAAAAGTCAGCTTGCCGCGATTAGTTCTACCTTAGTTTAACGGTGAATTAAATAAATTTGAATCCTTCCACGACCTATTCAAGGCAGCCGTTCATAATACAAATTTTAGTAATGCAAAAAAGTTACAATATTCGAAAGCGTTCGTCAGTGGAGAAGCTAATTGAGAGTTTTGCATTGCGGATGCAAATTACGAAGAAGCGTGGAACATTCTTAAGTAATGTTTCGATATCAGAAGCTAGTTTTTTATGCTATCGTTCGTTTAGTGAATCAACCGAAATTACAATTTGAATCCGCTACTAAATTAACGGCTATTGACGACGATACAAATCAGTGCTTCAGAACACTTAAGACTTTAGATATCCCAGTCGACAGATGTAACTCGCTTATTATTTTATTTATTTATTATTTTTTTAACTTCTGGAAAAATTAGATATTGAAATGAGGAAAAGTTGGTAGTTGTCGTTAAGACAATGACAGTGAGGTCCCGTTGTTAGAATAATTGACGAATTACTTGGAGCGGCGGTCACGTGAGGAACGGAGAATAGGGCCCCCATCCCTTCCTCCCGCATTAGTTACAACAAAGAAGCCTGGACGAATAAAGGAACGAATGTGTTTCACAGCCAGAGAAAGTATGTGTGTGTTGTGTAACGATCAGTCGTCCTGTGTTTCGAATTGTCTACAGTTCTTGAAGTTACCAATAAAGGAAAAGTATTCTGTAGTGAAAAAAAAAAGTGTGTTATCTGTGGTTTAAAAAATTCGAGGTACGAAACAAAAAATTGTGTTTCCCCCGTGTGTAAATTTTTTACAAAAGTCATCATAGTTTGTTACATTTTGAAGGGAAGAAAACAGAAGAGGACAGGATGGCAGTTCTCGCCTCAGAGATGCTTTTCGGTAGTGCAGGGACAGTTTTATTATTAACACCTTTGCTAAAGGTAGAAGATAAAAGTGGCAAATTATATCCAATATGTGCTCTCTTGCATGGAGTGTCCCAGTTCATGTTTACAAGTGAGAGCACATGGCAGCTGTTAAGGTTGAAGAAAAAAGTGTTTAATGCAGATTGCAGGCACAATGGAGTGCAGTGTTGCTACCGCACGAGCGGTAGCTGAAATTAACTGTTTCTCACGATGAAAAAAGTGGATTTTTTCTACTTATGCACTAAGCGGAAATTTGTCAAAGACAGATTTAAACACACAAGGACAAGAACACACAAAGCAATTGAAATTAGCCGATCTCTATTTTTATGTAAGCCAGTAGACATGTTGATAGGAGCGGATCTTTTTCCTTTAAAATGGGCAGTAATAAGATAATGGGCGATGTGGGATCTCGAACAGCATTAGAAACGAAGATTGGATATATTCTGTGTGGCAAAATAAATGACGTAAATGTAAAAGATAAAGTCACTGATAGTATCAAGTAATACCGAAATATGTTTCCTAAATTTT
>JAGDQP010028363.1:0-24214 GCA_022664845.1 Lepisma saccharinum | reverse complement strand
ACTTTGTGCTATACCACAAAGCAAGGGCTTAATGATCACACAACACTCACGTATGTTGTTTATCATCACTAGGGGATGTTAAAAATCCAGTAACATGAATAAGTGTCATTTGGAGATTTTAAACGTTCTATTAGCTTGGCAACACTGACAATCCTTTGACATTGTGTTTTCACTCTTAATATCCATCATGCTTTTAGAAAATAATTCCCGGAAACGAGATATCATTTGATACATTGTTTCTGATTTATTGAGAATTGGATGGAAGTTGGAGGCACTGCACCTGCAAAACGAAACGGAATTTCACCCATGTTAATAACCTTTTTTTCTTGTTTCGATGTCAGGAATCGCCTCCCGAAAGTAATGTACTTCGTTAGTTCTAAATCTTTATAGATCTTTGACTCAAACCGGAATAATATAGGGGATATGTTCAGAGAAAGAAGTCGATCAGAAATTTGTTTTAAGTTAACATTCCGCCATTTGCCTGATGTGACTGTCTTTTCGAACCCGAAGGAAACTCTTTACCAGCTGAGCCACAACCATTCGGTTGCATCTTACTGAAGTCCATGTGGTCGCGCGTGTCAACAACACAATTTAGTGGCTAATTTTCTACTTTCCGATCTATATTTGTTACGAAGGCATCTATGGACGACAAGAAGAAATGGTCAAAAGAAAGCAAAATAGCTTGTGCTTAAAATCTTTTAGGAATTCACTTGGTAATTCAAGACATAGAGCCAACAAGCCGCTGAGCATATTCTGGATTTTTGAGGGGAAGGAGACATTGATGAAGACCAGTCACAATCTTTATGGAAGGTAAACCTTTTTATACTTCAACTCTTTTCAAACTCTTGAAGGAATAGTTTTTTGTAGATGCACTAGAATATTTTACGGATTTTTAGCAATAGAGATAGCTATAGTACCCTGAAACAAGTCGAGTCAGATTCACTCAGGTCACGAGTCGGGTCGGGGCGGCTCGGGTCAGACTCATTCGGATACTGATCAGGTCGGTTCGGGTCAAATGCACTCCGGTCACGGGTCGGATCAGACGCTCTCGGGTCGTGGGTCATGTTAGGTCGGATGTACTCTGGTCATGAGTCGAGTCAGATAGAGCCTCAAACCGACTCCAACCGTTGTGACCATTTCTGTTGTGGAACTTTTTTTCATATTTTGATGTGAATAATCACCTTCCACATGTGCTATTATTAGAGAAATACACTGTTACGGTATAGCAAATTTTAAAATACTACAAATAGGTTCTTTGTAATCGTCTGAAATACAAGTATATTAAATCTGTACAAAACCCGTTTGGGGTAAAAGGAAGAGTGACGCAAGAATTCTACTCACAAAAGAAATTATATTTATTTTCGAATGACTTTCTTTGTGTCATATGGCGGAAGGATACTGTCTCTTAATTTTATTACAAAGGCAATAATTTCGCCATAGAACAAAGAAAGTCACTCGCAAAATAGATATCACTTCTTTTGTGAGTAGAATTCTTGCGTCACTCTTACTTTTACTCCAAACGGGGTTTTGTACTGATATCACTTATTTTGCAAGGCTGCCTATAAAATTTAAAAAATACAGTAATTTGAATTAAAAGCTTCTTTTAAAGGGTTTCCTCAGGGTTTTAACTTCCAAACTTACAAAAATTTATTTTTCTTAAAAAAAACACTCGACCGTGATTTGAACCCTCTAACCCACGCGGAGGAGTCAAGAACGCTAATTATTAAGCTACCGATGCTTCGCGCTTGCACTGATGGAAACAGATATTTATTGGAAATATACGGTGATCTACAAGGACTCCTGTCTTGTAACAAAGAAAAGTATTTCCTGCTTCTAAACGTGATTTATAGCCTTAAAAGATGTGTACGGGGAAAAGTAAAGTTGCCATTTCAAATTGGAACGTCAAACATAACAATTCATTAAAAAAAATTTTTTTTGAAAATAGTGATGATAATTTTCACATTACACTTTCTTCAAATGGAAGTACTCAAACATTCGAATAAGAGTAAAACACATTTTTTTTTCAATATACTTAAAAATCGAATACATTTTAACCATTCCTGGATGGTAGAATCAAGTGAAATTCATATTTTCTTAACGTGCGATAATGTTATTACGGGTCAAAAGATAATATGGTATGATAATGTTAAACATAAACTAACTCAAGGATATTATTTCAACGTTGAACAATTGTTAGAATAATTGAATAAAATAAATTCAAGTATAAAATCTGAGTATTCAAATTTGATCACAATATAAATTTTTTACGATTATCACCAATATTAGCATTACAATTTGTTTTTGAACATGATATTAATATTTTAAACGATAGTCTTATTCCTAAACAGCCACTTTAGACATTGGATATCCCCCGCAAATATTTGTTTATACCGATATTATTCAACCTTAGTTTGTAGGTGATACAAGAGCACTACTTTCACGTATTCCAGTTATGACCGATAATCATCATGGGGAAGTACAAATCATAAATTTTCAGAATGTACATTATTTTCCACTTGCAAAGCACTTCAATTTGATACTTTAGAAATAGTACTAAAGGACCATGCAGAACGAAATTTTCCATTCGCATCTGGCACATTGAACGTAAAACTTCACTTTAAGTGCTCATCATCCGAATGTAAACTTTAAGAGCTATGCATAAAGGTAGGGGTATACCTTACTTTGCAGGACCTGTTTATTAACGGGGAAATGGGATTGGGAGTTTATTTCGAGGACTGTGTCGATTTCCTATGCTATTCATTAAACAAGGAGAAAAGCTGTAGGACGACAAGCTTTACAAACAGGAATTCAAGTTGCGGGTACTTAAAACCGTCCTATTAAATAATCTTTAAATGCACGAGTTCGCGAAGCAGGGTCATCTTTAAGAACCAAAGCTGAACATGAAATCAATCAGTTGCTTAGTGGTAGCCGTAAAAGAAGGGCACGTAAACGTAAGGTTCCTGAAGTATTAAGATGCAATTTTATTTCGTTATTCTGAAGATGCAAGCAAAACTCCTTTAACCACTGTATTATGGTTTAAAGATACTGCAGGGTATTTTAATTGTGTCAATGAAAATAATGGGGGTTATTATAAAAAAAATCTCTTGTTGCTAGTAGCGTATTCATTGTTATTTATGGACGATTCCATACAGATATTTCTGGATCAGATCGTATTCTTTCGAATAAAGTCAATTTTTGTATAAAAGTCGTCGTAAAGATGCATTTTACTTAATGGCAGCTGAAAATTCTACATTTAAAGTTAAACTCGAACTTATTTTATATGTTCGTCGAATTAATATTTCTGCTGATTTAACTTTACAATTAAACAGTTTTATGAGTCACAATACTGCAAAATTACCACTGACCAGAGTTGAAACAAGAGTACATACTATTCCTGCAAATGTTGATTCATAAAATCTTGATAATATAGGTCTTGGAAATGTACCAACGGGTGTCATTATAGGTTTTATTGCAAACAAGGTATTCAAGGGAAAATACCATGAGAATGCCTTCCACATTGCAACTTTTAATATTAACAGTTTACAAGTACAGGTTGCTTCTCAATTTTACCCTCCCGCTCCTCTTGACCCAGAATTTGCAAAATAGTTATAGGTTCAAAGTTATCTTACCCATCATACCCTGTTCTCTGGAACTGATATATTTAAAGAAAATATAAGTCCTACGATCAGATATTCCGATTAACCTCATGAATATACTCTTTATGCTTTTATTCTTTCTCCTACTAACAGTTAGGTGATTCTACATGGGATGTTAATAAAGAGTCTCGTGTTAATCTCAAAATAGGGTTCAGTCAAGCACCGGTACATTCTATTTCATGTGTTGTTTACGGTCAATTTGATTGGCTTACTCAGATTGATAAATATCGAAATGTATATACAGACCATACCCTGTGAAATTTAGTTCAGTTTGAGATTGACCATGAGGACTGTCGTACACTTCAGTGTTTGAATGTAGTGAAGAAAATAATTTCATAGTTGAAAATTAGCCATAGTTAATCCTGATGCTAATAGTTTTCAAACCTGGCTTTTCAAAGCTTCCTTTTCAGTATCAAAAATTAGTATTAACAGTTTGAGATTTTTACATGAATATTTAAGTCAGCATGTATTTGGTTTGGAGTGGATAGAAGTCGAAGCTGAATATGAGGTAGTTAAAAACATACTTACTAAGTATACCTTCTACAGAGAAAGTGTATATGCACATGGGAAAGCACGACAAGTTTTTAGAGTCTCTTCTACAAACAATAGTGATTAATTTAGAAGATATTAAATATCCAAAATATAAAGCTTTAGCATTTCCATCGCAAAGTTGTGCTCATCATTTTCATGAATTTACAAGTTTTCGGTGTACCTTAAAAGAAGCTTCAGTATATGCAAAGTTTTTAAAGTATCATCGTCTACGTTCCTTTATTTTACCTAAAAACAGAACAGTGTGTGAATCAACACCAATTAGTGAAATTTGTTGTGATGTGGAGTGATAAGATTTTAAAAATTGTACGTCAGGACTGTGTTGTGCAATAATACTTACAGGAATATATTCGTCAAATACTTTACCTAAACAAATCGAATATCCAGAGGAACTAATTGTAAATTTAAGACTCTCATATTCTCCTGGAACTCACTGGACTGCTATTTATATTAATAAAAATGGTCAAAGAGAATATTTTGGTAGCTTTGGAAATGAACCTACCAAACCAATTTAGAAAATTTTAAAACGTAATTGTGAAATATATTAAATGAATAAAACATCGGTTCAAAATTACAATTCTATACTTTTTTCGTTTATTCTGTATTGTATCTATTTATTTACTTCACTATGCTAGCAAAAATATATTGTCTACTTTTCTTACTACGAATCTTAAGAAAAATGATGCAATGTAAAATTAGTTGTAAAAAATATTAATAAACGAAAAGAAAAATGTTTAGGTATAATGTTTATTAAGAAGAGCACGTTATATGATTTATAAAAACAAGTTGCACATGCTTCTTACATTTGCATGGCTGATAAGGTTTCTACTTTGTTTATTTTTCATGTTTCATCCAATACTGCAGTTGTAAGCAGTTTCTTAGTGCACAGACATTAACTTCGACATTGTCATGATAAGTACACTTTGACATACCAATGTTTAAATTGAATATTTTCAGCGCAGGACATTCTTTTTCACTTATATTATCAACACTTTCGAAGTGAAATAGTTTTTTGAACCACTGTACGTTTTCAAGATATTTACAAAAAACTATAGCTTCACTTGTACATAGTTCAAATATTATTCTTCGATTATGTGTAACGTTACATCCATTTGAATGTCCCATTGTAATTATGAAAGTTTTGTGTTAACATTCCACTTGTTTTTTATACCCGAGTCCTAATTCTGTAATTTCACAAGTTAGTTTCACTAAAGAGTGGAATAAAAGACTAGTATAACACGATACTATGCAAAATTATCTCATAATAAATTCATGTGGATGTCAATAACGTACTGTCCTGAAGATATGAATAAAGGTTTTCTTAGTGAAAATTGTTCGTGAATAAGTTCTGGTATGAGTTGTGCAATGAATTCACTATTACATACTAATTCACTACAGGTTTTGAAGAAAAGTATTCATGGAAATACTTACATGATCCTGTCGTTTGAAACTTTTACAGTACTCGAGAAATGTTCATGATCATTCACTTCTTTTCATCAAATGTTTTGATAGAACTTTCCCTGCATTCCACATATATATACAGTTATTATGAGGGATCTTTAATCAACAGTCATTACACCGAGTGAGATTCTTCTTTAGATATATTCAAAAAGTTTGTAGATCAGACCTCTCCACTATATAAACACCACCACAAAATGTACACAAAAAGTCTGACATTTTCACTTCACTTTCTTCTCACTCACTCAATCCTTCTGTCCTTTTCTGTCTTTTTCGAGTAACATATCCATTATAGTTGACATGTACAATTTCACCACCCGCCAAAGACCATATTTCATATTTCTTATTAGCACATCATCACCAATCACTTCACGATTATCTTCATTATACATATATGATAAAGTTCGCTTAAAGTACATGATTGTACAATAATTCTTCACACTGCTTTTCTGAAATGTTTTTCCATTTCTTCTCGTGATACCACCTTTCCATTTAAATATCATAAACATGCATGTCCCGTTTGATTGTATTCATCATAAAGACAACGTTCGCATATTACAGGCGTTTGAGGATTCCACTTCTTTAAATCTTCTTTCATACATTTTTCATCAACCCATTGCTTTTTACTCCTACACTTCAAAGTTTTCACTTCAAGAATGATTTACTTCAAATATTCTTTGTGCTGGTGTTCCTGCTTTCACTAATGATGCTGCAGCTGAAACTTTCACCAAAGTTGATGATAATTGTGATGTTGCTGTTGCTACTACTACTACTGTTGGTGGTGCTGCTTTCATTAATGGCACTGCAGGTGAAGATTTCACTAATACTTTGGCAGATTTTGTCCAAGTTGGAGATCTTGTTGGTGCTGCTGCTGCTCCTAAGGATGTCTGCTTAACGTCCGTATTTCCATAGAACAAAGGTCTCTTTGCAGGATAGTTCACTCCATCTAGCACACCCTTCTTTCTTTTCTGCTGGTCTTTCGGAACTAAAGAATAAACGTCTTTAATATCATCATCTACTTCATCTTCCTTCTTTACTATAGTAAAAGATGATGATAATAATGATGACGATCTTAAGAAACTATATATTGTTCGGTCTTCTCCTCTATCTTCTTCATCCTCTACATTACGAAGTAATGATAATGTCTTCACTATTTCTTCATCCTCTGATGTCAAGTCAACTTCTTCTATAGCTTGCTGATACTGCTCCTGCTGCATGGCCACGACTGTGAAGCTCAAGTTAATTTATGATAAATACGACGCTACTGCAGTCTATATATATTTTAAACTTTATCAATCATTACGTGATAGGGTAGAGGACAACAGATAACCTGATATCAGTTGGTCAACAGATAATGTCATATCAGTAAGTAAACAGATAAGATGATCACGTGACGGAGGATATTTTATAATTGTCTGTCTATTTCTACTACAGTAGTAGGCAATACACGTCGGGTACATTTAAATGATTATTAACGTGAACTTGGAGCTACACATAATTAAAACGAAATAAAATTTGCACTGAATAATACAATAATTTATATTATACCCCAAGCTTATAGTTTTTAATGTTTTCTCTCAAAGCTCTATCTCCCTTCAAATGGATCGTACTCCTATACACTGTAAGATATAATTTTAATGGCAATTTACTTTTCATTATATATTTTTTGTGATGGCCAAAATTTGCTGCTTTTACCGCCTTTCCGTTTATATGAAATGGCATCTGTAAAATACCCCCACAGTAACCAACTGTTCAAAAATGAATATTACCAGTGAAGAAATTAAGCCACACAGTAGTAAAACAAAAGATCCTGCAATATCTAGGAGAGTTAATGCACGAAGAGACTCTTCTATCCTGTCCTGGAATTCAGTATCAAGTACATTAGCAAGTTGCTTTTGCCATTTTTCGTAGATACCTGATTCAAAAAGTGTAAGGATCAGTGGGTTGAAAATTTCAACAAAGGGTGACACTTTGTGAAAAATGAAAGCAAGATAAAAATTAATTGAACCTTCATCAACTAAGCGCAATTTCTTCAAAGTAGTTTTATCCAGAAAGTCGCCAGACAAAACACATCCAGAGGAAACATATTCCACTGGAATTGCAAGTTGTCCATCCGATGCTAAACTATTCAATTGACGAAGGTCTTTTATTGAGTTATACCTCTTGCTTATATCTTGAAGAACTGTGTCACCTGATTTTTGCATAGTAGTCAGGAAGTACTCTGCATTACTACCCCATTGCAGACTCGATGCCAGTAGTTCTTCTAATGTCCGTATTGGTTTTCCAAATACAGGAAGGGTAAGAAATGATACAAGATTACAATTGTAGGCGGTGATAAGAAGAGTAGATGTCATCAATATCCATATAATCAAATGCCTTACAGCACTTCGACCTGTATTTGGAACAGGAAAGCCCACACTTAATCCAATTGAATACAAGAGGGAATACATATATTCTAAGAAGGGATTCCTTGTATTTATTTGTGATATAGAACACTGCGCAACGGAAAACAAATATAAACTAACGGATATCAAGAAAACGTAAACAGCCAAACTTATCCAAAGTAGATATGTGAATGGCAAAAAGATGGACCATAACTGATTTTTCTTCTTTGGAGCAGGAGTTAAAAACTTCAAGTTAACTTGATTAACGGTCATCGAGATACCAAAACGATTGAAACGATGGTAATTAATATACCCGGATACACCTCCAATCTGACAGTTTATGTTTTTCAGTTTCCCAAAATAACTTCCTGTTGTGTAATTGTCAAGAATACTTCCCCATACACGAGTGACTTCATTTTTCCATGTAAAATTATATTTCCTGGAAAATTCCAACATTACTCTGTAATCAAATCCATCGATCAGTTTATCATTAAGTATTATCCAAGGGCTATAAGGATATAAGAGTAACACTATGGTTACACCCTGCAAATTTAACAGTTTTTGCTTATTTATTTTTCTTAGATTGTCTTTGTTGGTATACTGTATTTGTTCAAATTTTGAGGGGCTTAAGTTATCTCCGAACACATGAGTAATCAACTTGAAGCTACTTACCTTTTTAGTGTTCGTCGGGTGTAAGACATACGTAAATGGAAAAAATCGTATGCATTCGCAGTTGATATACTCATCCAATAATTTTAGATTCCTCGGAGACACAATATAGTATGTTCTAGTTTTTCTCTGAACTGATAACTTGGCAGCCTCGTAAATTGCGTAGAATGTTCCACATATATCTCTTACCAAAATTATAAAGGTTAAACAGTTCTGATTCATCAAATCAACAAGCATGTTTTGCATATCCTTAATTGTGTCAGAAGAGTAAATGTAAATGATAGGTATCGAGGGTTCCATAATATTCAAGTGAATTACAGTTCCATTATCTATTGAATATATGTCCTCTAGAATGACTATACAATTTTCTTCTGGAAGCGCTGTATAAAGATCTGCTATCATAAATTCTTGAATATTATTTTCAGTAGATTGCATGGCCCTTAATGTACATACACATCCCATGATTTGAACGCAACATATAGATATTGCTATGGACAAACGCATTTCCTATAATAAAGAAGATAAATGTTAGTGCTCGGTGTATTGAGACCTGATTTTGTTATGGACGTATTTTATATGTATAAGTTTTTACACCTCTACCAAAACACCTTAATATTGTTCTGTAAAGTAGAAGAAAAAACAAGTGAACGCTGAGCACACAGAAAACTTACTTCGTTATGAACTTAGTGAGTGTGAATAAGTTTTTCTACCGCTACCAAGAACCTACACCCGTTTTCACATATTGCCGAGTTTTGGTCACTTGATACCAAAGTAAATATCTTGGTATTTATTAGTATCAATACTTGCAACACGGATTTGATTTGAGTTGCATTATTTTAATAGGACAGTGAAAAAGAGGTTCCAGTGCATACTGACATCTACACCCTAAAGATAAAATACTAACATACTTTCATTTAAGCTTATTATGAGAAGGTGTTTAGTTTAATATTTCCTTAAAAATAAAATCAAGGCAGACTCTTGTAATTATTCAAGTCATAGATGCAGTAAGAAGGGCAGTTACCCACCGGAAAAGTGGTAGATGAGTGTGTTAAATTATAAACGTAACGTATGCAACGTATTTGTTGAAGCCTAACTATCACGTCAATATAAAGTAATTTCTTCTTCTGCCTTGACAGCAAAAGTTTACTAAAATATTACTGCACCCCATGTTACTACCTCATAGCATACTTTCTCTTGTTAACACAGTTGGCTCTTTTGGCTTAGTCTAGTTCTGACTACACTGTATGCAGCCAAGGTGGAAGAAAGTTGAGTTTTTTGAAGATAATAATAAAAATTAGTATTATTACTGCCTGATTCGCCGTTTAATCATTGATCTTAAACTTTACTATACTATGTTACATGGTAAATTAACGATTCCCGATTGCATAAGATTGAGAGTTGCTGGATATGAAATTAGAAATTCGTCCTTATTTGTAAATCTAGATTGTGAAATATCTCCCTATTCACGTTACACTAGACCAGATGTCTCCAAACGTTTTAGCCTAAGGGCCACACTGACTCCTCCACTAAGTCCCAAGGGCCAAGACCAAGCTAACTCATCATACCAACATATTGTAATTTTGAATTACGCGCAAATTTTAGTTTCGGTACTAGCCAGCGAGTGAGATATCTTGGCGCGGGGGTGGGGGGTGGACTCCGATCTACTCTCAATTTCGGCTATTACTTACGAACAAGGGTCAAGGACATTTCATTGCGGCGGAGGTAGCAGATGCGCGTGCTGTGCGTTCAGTATTGTTACGGCTCCTTACCACCATGATAAATGTATAGTAATGACATCTTGCGGAGAGTAGAGAAGTTAAATGCAGGACGTGACAAAGATACAGCAGTATAGCACCATCTTGTGGGGAGCGGCGGAACTACGCAAAAACGTCAATTATGCTTGGTTAGTCGAAGTATACAACGCCATCTTGTAGTGAGTAACAGACGTAGAACATGTTCTGGAAAAGTTCTGCTGCGTGATCGCTTGTCTGGAAGATTCTAGTACTTTCGAGAGATTTCGAATATGTTCTACGCACCGAGGACGCGTGGTACAAGTACGGAAGACAACCGAGAGTTGGATAGTTCCAAAGTTTGAATTCGGAGTGACAAGTGCGATCTGAAAAGCGAAATATAGTGCGACTAGTGTGTTTTGTGACTATAGTTTCTTAGTGAAAATACAGTGCGTTTGATTGTGAGTAAAGATAAATCCAGTGCATTTTTTGTTTACTCAGAACTCCTGCTCTTAATAGTAATCGGCATTATTTTGATTTGAAGTTACGACCCTTTTGTGTGGATTTGTATAAATATGAAATAGAAACGAAAGATAGATAGCAAGTGCAGAACATTTAAAGAGCAATGGGGATATCAATATTTAGTGTTTAAATCAAGTAATAAGGCAAAGTGTATAATTTGCAATGAAACAGTATCAGCGCTCAAAGAATACATATAAAACGTCATTATGAGATTAAACATTCTCAGAACTACTCCAAATTTATAGGAAGTCTACGGTTAGAAAAATATGAATCTTTGAAGCGCGGGTTGAAAGCTCAGCAATTGTTGTTGAAGAAAGTAAATGCTGAACAAGAAGCAGCAACTCGTGCTAGTTTCCGCGTGGCTCATTCAATAGTGAAACGTGGGAAACTATTTACTGACGGCGAATTAATTAAGGATTGCATTATTACAGCAGCAAAAGAAATGTGTCCAGAAAAAGCTAATTCATTTTAAAACATCAGTTTGTCAGCAAACACTGTGGCTGGAAGAGTAGATGATATTGCAAAAAATATATTAACTCAATTGTAAGACAAAAATCGACATGTATAGTGGTTGTCTTTGGCCCTGGATGAGTCAACAGATGTTTCAGATACTGCTCAGGTGTTACTTTTTATTCGAGGGATAGATAAGAATTATGAAGCTTCTTGACGTTCATGGTATTAACGGCACGACCACTGGAGAAGATATTTTTAAAGGAGTTGAAAATGCTGTTCAGAAAACAATCTTCAATGCAAAAACTTGAAGTGTGGGGAAAACATGTGTGGAGAAATAAAGGTGTCGTTGCTCTCGTATCAAAGATCGTAGAAAATGACGGTGGTTCAGTTAATCGTACATTGCATCTTTCATCAACAGTCTTTGTGTGGAAAATGCTTGGATATGTCAGAAACTTTAAAACCAGTCATGTCAGCTGCCAAGTATATCAATCAGATCACATGCGCTCAATCATCGTCAATTCCGCGAGTTTATTGAAGAGATTGGTGAAAATCACTTACCATATTATACTGCAGTACGCTGGCTTAACTGCGGAAAAGTTACAACGCGATTTTTTGAGTCCCAGGCAATAATCGAAAATTTCCTGAATGAAAGGAATCATTCTCTGGCTGGGTTACAAAACAATGAGTGGTTATGAATGGTATCATTTTAGAAAAAAAAAACAGCTTCTGCCTCATTTATACACTCATATTAAGTCCTTTCGACAAAAAATATTTCTTTTTGAATGTTAATTGGACAAAACATGTTTCACGCATTTTAATACATGCCAAATATTCAGTCAGCAAACTGAGACTCCATTTCCGATAGATTTCGAAATTGAAGCTTTGGGTACTTTACAAATAAATTTTGAGACTCGTTTTAAGGATTTTTCAAAATCCTTTTAACGCCGATATAGAAACCCTGCCCCAGAACTTCAAATGTAAATGATTGATTTGCAGTATAGCGATATTTTTAAAGAAAAATTAAAAGTCATCTTTGCTGGAATTTTATAAGAGTCTTTCACTTATAGAGTTTGATCAGTTGCATAAATTTGCTTGTGTTTTCTTCCACTTTCGGCACTACTTATCTGTTTCAAAAAACATTATCCAAAATTAAAAATACAAAACGTATTTACAGATCAAAATTAAGTAATGAGCATTTGAAGTCGCTGCTGATAATTACCACTAGTAAACTTGATCCACAACTGCGAACAATTGTTTATGGAAAGTTACAGCTACAGAAATCTCAGTAATCATAATTATAATGTTTAATTTCATTATGTGAATTATATATGTATGTCACTTATTGTCAGTTTTTGGGATAAATGTCATATCATTAATTACAGTTAAAATGTTGAATTTCGTTATGTATGTCAGTTATTGTGTTTCTTAATCATTCATTGCACACCGGTAACACTTGTTAGACCGGCTTTTCATACACGCGCGTGCTAGATGCTTTTACGACTAGTGATGTGATTTTCGAATATCAGAGATATTTCGAATACGTGTCAATAAGAGGTAAGACATAAATGAAGAAATATTTAACCTGCTTTTCCTTACCTATGTATAACCACATGTTTGTACATTTAACATGTACTATTGTACGGAATTTGAATTGAAATTTAGTGCACAATGTAACAAATAAAAACAGTACAAGACGACATATGATTAAAAACAGAAAGGACAGTACAGAAATTATTCACTACACATGCTCCAAGTCTACTTCGTCCAACACGAAACGTTTTTCAAAGCGACGCTGCAAGCTCTTTAACATGGCCAAAATTGTATCTCGTGAAACAGAATGCAACACACCGGTGATATTCAATTTGCGTCGTACAATATTACGAGGCATAAAATCAACGGGAACACGTCTACAGTATGCACTGCAATTAAGCATGATATTGGTTGAAATCAGATGAGTAAGCACGACATGGATAGTTTGTTTGCATCGAGACTATGCTGTCTTGAAAGTGTTGTTGCTGAAGAAGATATAAAGATTCTCTAGAGATGTGTGCAGCTAATGATGGGATTATTTACACATTTATTCCTACATTGCAATACTTCCTATATCTTCACCATAACAAACATAATGAATTAACTAAAAACATATGGACTGAAGTTATTTGCTATACTTTGTAACAAAATACTAATAATCCTCAAGGGAACTGAAAAAATATTTTGAATCATAGGAAGAATTTAAGTTCCTAGAGAGAAAACAAAGTACATAATAGCGAGCAGAAACACTGAGAATGAAGGATATAGATAGATAACAATTAACAATGAGAACATAGAGAAATAAAGAAAAATTAAATACTTGGAAGCATGCGTAACAAGCAAAAACGAGGTCACTGAAGAAATAAAATGTCACTTGCTATCGTGCAACACGTGTTTCTAATTCGTAGTATATTTGGACAATTTGCCCTTTTTTCTTGACTTCTGATTGGACGAGAGGCTTTTTGACGTCAGAGCCCAGAAGGGCTGTCATTGGCTGTTAACCTCCCACCCACTCCCTTGCCTCCTAATGGAAGTTTATTTGAAATTGATTTTGCAGACTTAACCGAAGGTTATTCGGAAATGTTCGTTGATGCCGAAGCTTAGGTTTGATTGATATTTTAATGAAACTGTACTAATTGAATTAATTATTGAATAAATCGAATCTTTTAAATTTTATCTGCAGTCAGCATCTTGTCGCCAACGCCCCGCAGCCTCCCCGCAATCGATGTGTAGCGTCGATTGCGAAAGCTTGTAGAACGCACTGTGATAGATTAAATTTATCGTAGCATATGGATTTTTATTAAGGAATTAGATTTATTTTGTTTTGACGGAGAATGGTTATACATTCGCCGTTATCTCGCAGCACAGATTTTCCGTTAACTTTACCAACGAAGATCACTTACAGAACTAATTTTGTGCTGTTAGATCTTTTGATGTTTTACTAGTCACGATTTGCGCATGCGTAGAGTTGTTTATATTTTGTAGTTTTAGTGATTGGAGGAATATTTGTCTCCTTTACAACTTTGGTTCTTTGGGGGAAAAATTCCCCGGATTTTCTTGGAACTTAAGTGTGCAGGTGTCTATAGATCACAGCCAGGTGGAAAACGGTATTTCGTTTATAGGTTGTTTGTACTCAATCTCTTTTCGGTGGACCTCTAATAATACATAAGGCCGTCAAGAATGGACGCTATCACTTTTCCTTTGAAGCGAGATCTCGACATTTTTTCAATGCAAACACCGGCTTTGAAAAGAATTTCTACCCAAATAGTACAATAAAACAGGGGAGTCGTTGTGGACAAGTCGTAATTCTTTTTTCGCATGTAAATAATTGTGAGAAACATTGAAAATAGATTTATCTTCCTGTATTGTCAACATTCCTTGCAATTAGGATATTTTGGAATTTTGCTTATTATACTCACGATGAGGTTGGACTGATCTTTCTCAGGAATAACTTTTGTTTGTTATTTTACAACGGAAGCTGAGATTTATGATTGTTGATTTATAGATGAAACCTTTCTCTGAAAAGGAAAAGATATCTTTCTCGCTAAGAAAAGGTAGAAGAGGAATAAAGAATGACAGTTTAGAAAATTATAGGTACTGGACTTATTGTGACCAAGGTCTAATTGTTTTATTGCAATCATCTGATTACGAGAGGGACAAGTAAAGGAGAAGAAAATGTAACACATAGTGATAAATCCTTTTGAAAATTGAAAACCACATATTTGGGTCCATATTGTATATTATGAGGAGTTGTTAATTGATTTTATTATGCTGTCATAAAAATATACGTTACAACTCTAACTATGTCTTTGTTTTTTGTGTGTTTTTTCTGCTTTTAAATAGCCATGAATTGACAAGAATAGGTCTTAACTATTTATGACCAGATGGAGTAATGTATAGACCTGCTATGCTTTGCGAAATTCCTTTCAGGGCAGACGTCTCTGAATCCTTAGTTTCCTTCAGCGATGCTAAAGAAAATTTCGGAAGAATTTACAATTATATAAATACTACAAACGGAGCCTATGGCTCGACTATATAACAGATATTGTATTTAAGAAGTGAGTGATGGACTCTGCTATCAATTTTAATTATCTTATAATTTTATTAGATAGTGTTATGTTGAAGAAAATATTCTACGATAATCTTTGCATCACATAGTACCTAATTTCAAGAATCAGAAATATTTATGTTTTAATTGGGAATTGAATACGAGATTGCTTGTTTATTTTAATTGTTGAACCGTACGACAGTATTTATAGTTAAGTATCTCTATAGTAAGTGTAGTTAACATAATTTTGTTGAATTTATAACTTTATTGTGATATCTGATGCGCTTTATTTAATAGTTTTGTTTGTGGCCTATAGAACAAAAGCTGGAATAAACTAGGTGAAAGGATATTGGAAGGAAATTGTGTAATTCCCTGATAATTCAGATTGTGTCTTGTTGTAGACTCAAACCCTGGTAAAATGTCATGTCAGCACCGGGAATTGAACTCAGAACTGACACGCTAAGGCAACGGAAGAATTCAAATAAAATATAGTTTTTGTATTTTTAAATTAGATTATTTTCTGTGATTGTAGTTGTTAAAGTTACTTTTGTCCCTCCGCAATGTGAAGCTACAGCGACTTGTCACATTTGGAACTAGACTATTAGTTATCAGTGTTGGCAGCTAACGGAACTCAACCTTGCCTTCCTTCACATTGTTAACGCAGAGTTGGAGATGCTATTTAAATTGATTCATTAATATACTGATGATAGGTATTCTACACGAAGGCAGGTTTGACCTGAAGGTGTCAGAGCAAGGTGAAGTGAGGATGATTTACCAGTGTCTTTTATTAGTTGAAGATATTGTCCTAAGAATTGGACACAAAGATTAATCTGAGTGAGTGTTTGTGTTTTCATTTGTGCTGCTTGGAAATTAAATATATTTTTATGTGAATGAGGAAAGAGCACATAGTTCTCAGTTATAGTTTTATGCCTGGTCATTTTTACCTTTTCAACCTGCCTAAGAATTACGAAGCAGATTTTGGTATTCATTTGATTGTAATAGACTGGTGAAAGTAGAAATTTTGTGAAATTTTCAGAGAACAGTGTGATTAAGAATATTTTTGATAGCAGTTCGTGAATTACATTATAATATTGATTGAAGACATAAGCTTTGAAACCAGACCGTGAATTGAAGCCGGGACACGCTAAGGATTGACGAATTATTTAATCTCTGCCTTGTTGATTATTAAACATATATTTATTTAACAGTTTTAAGTATTTGCATTGATTAAGGAATTTATCAGTGCAGCATAGGGAAGAAGTATTTATTTTTACTTTACATCAACTATTATGAGAAATAGAAAGTAAATATTTTAAACTCATTTTGTAACATTTTGGGCATCTTAGGCTCAGGCCGAGATAGGTTAGGACAGTATAAAGTTGAATATAAAATATAAATCTATTAAGTTAATAATATTTTGCGTTCATATTATTAATTTATCTATTTATGGTCTACCTAATTCTGGCTCAGGCCGTAGGGATGATGATGGGAGAATGAATAGAATGAAGAGAGCGGGATAACACATTACGATTATGTACTACAAAGCTTACCTGGTACCAGTAGTGATTGATTAGAAGGAGAAGGAAAATACTGAGTTTTATTTGAAGCGAGGAATATATTTTGTTTGAATTTATTGCTGGAATATACACTTTTAGATAACATTCATAAAACATACGGTTGTTCTACACTTCTCCTTTAGCTAACACGTTAAAATATTTTTTAACTTTGCTCTTTTGACTACGAATTGTGCGGCGCGGGTTGAAATCCCGGCCAGGACACTGGAGACATTTATCCCGGTGTTCCCATGATTTGTTCTTTGAGGTGCATTTAGCCTCCTATGAAATTGAGCACCAAAGTGTCCTTGGTATTTTTGGATACCTTGGGAAGGTAAAGATGGTTTGTGGGACTGACCACCTCACCTAATTTAGTAAAGTAGGTTAAGAAAATGTGGAGCGCTACATCCACATCTCCCATACGCCGTTAACGGCGCGTGCGTATTGCAAAGTGTATAGCTTTACCTTTTACTCTTTGTGAAATAAAAAAAGAAGTTTAAGAAAACTTTAGCTGTTGTTCCCAGACGCAAAAATATAAAGAAGTATATAAAAAGTAGATTCGCTTCATTTCTTATACCTTTAATCTATGTCTGACAGAAAGAGCAGCATAAAGAAGTTTAAAAGATTTAGATTCACTTGATTCCTCCTGCCTTTGAAAGTTTTGTACCGGCTTCATTTACTTTAAACCACACTTAAGTTTATCTATATTTGTATATTTATGGAACTGCAGTCGTTTTATGAAAACAATTTAAGGCCTTTAGGCAACTTTAACTTAGACCGGCCATCATGTTCACAGGTACTGCTTCTTAATTCAGCGAGATAATACTTCACAATTATGACGCATACATTGTTTGGCATATATTTAACAAAACATTTATAAACTACCATTGGAAGTTGGCTTTGTAGAAACTTTTCCGGCGTGGTCAACTTTAGTTTGTTTCACATGTTCCTGGATCAAGATGGAACACCACTCGTGTTGTTTCACATGCTTATGTTTTTTGTTTATTTTGCACCTGTGGTGCTCGGGGAGGAGGAACATTGTTTTTTTTTATAGAAATTAGTGTGAACGAAATCCTTGGCTGAAAGATAATTTTCAGTGCTTCCGCATACTCATTTTCGTATACTGTTCACCTTTGAGTTAAAATTTTCAAGTAGAAAGATTCATTCCACAGATGAGATTTAAGCCTTGAACCTTCAAGTCGCTGGCTTAAAGGCCTTTGCTTAACAAGTAAACATGGAAATCAAACTTGCATAAACTTTATTTTGTATGGATATCCAAAAATATAAATAATAATGTCCCAGCCGGTATTTTAATCCATAACCTTTTATTTGCTGCTTTGGAGCTGATTGTTTTGCTGTTTAACGTGGAACGACAGTAAAAGCAAGATACATATACAGCATTTAACTTAAATAATAATAATAATAGTTTGCTAAAATAACACACCTATACATCCATAAGTAATATTTTAATATGCGAATCACATATGTCCAAGCATTATCAGCTTGCTAAGGCATTTGTTTGATGATTTACGGACTGCATATCAGTACTTTCTATCCGTTTACGGAAGGTTACTGCCGACAATTTAACGAATGTCAACCGACAACGGCATCTTTTGTGCCTGAGGGAATTAACCTAAACAACAATGATAGTTGCAAACCAATTCGACCCGATAACTATAATATATCATGGCACTTAAAGAAGGTGTAGATCCCCACGCAGTGTTAACTGAGAAGATTTGGATTATATGTGAAATATTACTAATCAGATTAGGTGTAAGTGCAAAAGGTTATGCACCAACCTACATTTTTAATTGCTAACAGATGCAAGTAAAATGAAAATCTTGACAAAATAACCGAAGGTACAAATTATTATTACTACAGAAAAAATGAGATGGTTAGTTTCGCATATTTCACCGATTTAATTCAATTCTTTTTTGAAAAAGTTACTTTACTTTACGAGCTGCAATTTTCTGTAAGTTTGTGAAAAATGAAAGACAAGCTGATTTTTAAATATTTGTTTGCTTAGCACCTCTGTTTGTCGATTGGAAAGGGACCTTTTAATATTATTAAACAATAGCTATTCCAGTCTTTATTAAAAACATATAAAAGCAGTCAAAATACTGAATAGTTTCGTGAAATTGGAAAATGTAGATTGGGATATTCTAGGGATATCCAACGGCTATCCACTTCGCCTAAATATGATTTTTTATCATAATACTGTTTAAATTATTGTTGTATAGTGTGGATGTCTGAGAAACAAGTAAAACGAAATATTTAATATCTTAACATATTTTAACCTCGCACTCCCATTTGCATCATAATCTTGGTTTTTCCTTAATATGTTATATCAACTACTTTCGCTAAATTGTTATAAAAATAACAATTCCAAGTAGCAGTTTTGAATAGTCCTTAAGATCCATATTCATTAGCTCATGTGATGTGCTCACCATTTTACAGTCTTTCACGAAAATCTTAGAGTGAAATTCTTTTCTGTAGTAATAAACGTTTGCTATAGGATGTTATTTTATTTATGATAAAAACAGTATCATTACTTTCTAAATACACGTTCGTCTCCAAACATACTTACTTATCCGTTGAAGTTAGAAATACTGAAACCAGATATTTTTTTTTAAAAATGGCAGTAACTAAACAGGTACTCACGAAAACAGGACTCACCTCCTGAAAACATTTTCCAAGTAAAACTAGTTTACAAACGCCTAACCTTGCGATTAATATTAAAGAAGTTGAAATTACAAATATACAGAAAAGTTATTTTGCCGATAATACTTTACAGCTGTGAAAGTTGGAGTACGAGCTTAACAAATGAAATAAATTACGAGTGTTTGAAAATAAGGTCTTGAGAAAGATATACGCTCGGAAACGGGACGAGATGACCAGAGAATGGAGGAGATTACATAATGAACGGACTGTAAATTTGTACGGACTGTATAGCTCGGATATGAGAAAAATTAACAGTATATTTTATTTTAACTGGAAAGCCAGATGAAAAGAGAACGTTTGGAAGACTGAGGCGACGTTGGGGGGATAATATTAGAGGGCGTCCTCGAGATGTAGGTATTTATTGTGAAAACTAGCTTGATATTACTCAGGATAGCAACTGATGGCGATCGTTTCTTACCACGGCGTTGAACTTGCGACTTCCGCAAGCCATAGACTAACTGAGTTTTTTAATATATTTCAGTATATTAACAGCATCCGAGAATGCCAAAAGCCTTCTGTCCTTTTCTGATGGATGGGGAATACTACATGCAACATTGCTGTATCTCCCAGTTATTCCTAAACATGGCCAAGCCTTTTGTTTAACTGCTGTCTGAAACAAAACCAAATACATATATTCCAGTATTTTCCACTTGTATTATGATTTGAAGTTAAATTTTGTCCTAAATATTTCCAAGGGGTTACATTTGTACTCTTATATATAACAATGGGTTAAACTCCATTTTGCAATAGTAGAGCGAAAGTGGATACGAGAGTCTGATTTGCTAGTTGGTGTTTGGCCTAATTTGTGTAATATCTCCGAAATCAACAAACCCATTTCTTTTCATGTACTTCCATTGAAACGTATTTCCTCTTTAAGCTTGACCTTGTCCAAAATCAGAACAACGACACGATTATAATCGTCACTAGCTTTGAATGATTCAAAAATTTCTTCAATAGCTTGTTTGTTTATACCGTAGAAGCATTTAAGTTACTATATTTTTCAATTGAGCACTAGTTGGAACTGGCGAAAGATTATACTTTAAACAATGTTTGCACCCACTGATGATCTAATTTTCGACAAGCATCTTTCTAACAAAAAGTCATCACTGTACCGCATTTCCCCCTGTTTGTTTGACATTGCACTTATTAATTATAATAATAAATATTGTACTACCTGTGGTATAGAGCACGTCTCTATCAGATTGTTAGTAATAAATCTGAAGGTAAAAGGATAGCAGCCCTGGTGTTTAGAAGTTTTGCCCATGCATATACTTTTAAATGGCCAGTTCTCGAAGTTCGCTCACTTTGACTTTCTAAACGTTATAGTAATACAAAAAATAAGATTATAACAAGGGTTTTAAACATTTAGTTGCCACGATCAATGACATTAACTGGTTTTGAGCCCACCTTATGTAATATGTAAATTTTATTGTTAGAAGTTTGTTAACTTTTTCTGAAGCTTAATAATATTTAAACTGAGAGAAAATAGGTTCATTTCGCGGATATTGTCACATGGTACAATTGACACCTTGGAGCAGGATTACTCTGTGTAAAGATTCACATTGCAACATTGCAGCTGCGAAAGGATAAGATTTGGATATTTCAGCAGTGATTTTTTTAGGGCTGAGATCACAGACTGATGGATTAGATAAGCAGTACCTTTTCTTTATTTGAATAAGCTTACATTAGAATAACCCTAACAGTTGTTTGACAATCTAAAAATCTCCATATTCTCATTTAGAATTAATATATGTTTCTTTCATATATGAATACTACTAACGTATTATTTGGTTCTCAATTTACGTATTATTTGGATCTGAAGTTTTGATTACAATTTAAAGAATGGTAGCATTATATATTCGGCCTTACGCATCTTCTTTATCTTTGTGTTTGACTTTCCTTTCTTAATACACTTTGTAGTAAACTTATTTTACACAATAAATAAACCTTCTCTGCATATCAAAACATATGTACAGATCTGAAACATCGGAATTTATAAGTAAAATGATATTATTAACCGATTTTGGTAATTTAGAAAATAATGAAAAATCTGGCCTGTACGAGAATACAACTCGATCATATAACTAAAACCCAACTTAGCTATTAGCTTTATTGGTAAAGAAGAATCTGAATCATATTGAAGGAATATTTCAAATTAACTAGTAAAGAGAACAAGCTGAACTACCTTCAAGATTTAACATAATAAACTACATACAAGTATTAAATCAAGTTATGGAGAACGGCTAATTAATATGAACATCCACTATGAAAAAGCTTTCGACTCGGTCTCTTTGACATCAATACTTAAACTACTTGAACATGCACGTATTGAAAGTGCATAAATTAAATTACTACGAAACATGGCCTTGAGATACCTGAAGGGTTAAAGCACTTACTTTTTATACCTTCGGTCACGGGTTCCAACTCCAAGGGCGTCCGTTGAATGCAGTGCTTCGAAGCCTACTTTACTAAAATACTGTAGGTCGTTCAAACCTCGCCAGCTCATTTATAACTCACTCATCATGAAATATTTACTTGGCTGCCACTACTGTCATTAAACTACATCAAGATAGTAAACATTTTAAAACTAGAATAAGTCAAGGCAAGGAGATTCACTTTCTCTAAACATACTTTTGGAAGACCTGGAAGCAGTTTGTTCATAATTAAACTGAAATGAAGGAATAAAAATCAACTGCGAATATCTTAATCACATACCATTCGCTGGTAACATAATCCTATTTGCTTCCACTGTAGAAGAACTACAACGCAAAATGGAAATGCTGACTAATGAGAACTTGAAAATAAAACAGAATTAATTTAAGTAACGTAAAATCAGGATGTTTACAGAAGGAAATAAAGATTAACGAATACAAAATAGGCATAGGTGATGAACATGTTTACCTAGGCCAACTCAAAACTTCGAATGTCACGTTTACGGATGAAATAAATAGATGTACATTGGCTTGGAGTTTGTTTGGATCACTTTACTTAATTTTCAAAAGTGAATTTGTAATTTGTCTCAACCATCCATTTTATAATGATTCTGTCTTACCTGTGTAGATATAATGATGAGAAACGTATACATTTAAAACACAAACGAGTTAAAGATTAAGAGTTACATAAAGAATAATGCTCAGAAGCATGATAGGACTAACTAGGAGGAATAGGAAAACCAATGAATTGATCTTTGATATAATTAAAACTGTGAAGAAAATGAAATGGAGATGCGCAAATAGAACAAACGATAAGGATAACAGGATAAAAAGAAATATTTAAGTATGAAGAGGTCAAAATGCATGATGGTAAAATTACCTTGCTTATACTACAGGTGAAGACAATTAAAGATATCCTTTACTGATTATTAATAAGAATTGTCGAAAATGCATAGCTGTTGAATAATACTGTAACATTTCAACAACCATAAACTCTGGCAACTTTTTATTTTATATATGACCTTTACGCTTCTAAGGCCCGGACCGATATCTTCATCAAACTTCTCCCTCCACTATGCCGGTTTCAGACTCAGATGCCTACAAACTATCAAACAAATGCATTAGCAAGCTGGTAAAGCTAGGTGATATTTGATTGCCTTCGGGCAATATTACTTACGGATGTATAGGTGTGTTATTTTAGAAAACAATTATTGTTATTATATAAGATAAAAGTTGCATATCTATCTTGCTTTTACTCTCATTCCACGTTAATCAGCAATCCAATCAGCGCTAAAGCAGCAAATAAAAGGTTATGGATTAAAATCTCGGCTGGGATATGATTATTTATATTTTTGGATATCCATACAAAATAAAGTTTACGCAAGCTGGATTTCCATGTTTACTTGTTAAGCAAAGGCCTTTAAGCCAGCGACTTGAAGGTTCAAGGCTTAAATCTCATCTGTGGAATGGATCTTTCTACTTGAAAATTTTAACTCAAAGGTGAACACTACATATAAATGAGTATACGAAAGCACTGAAAATCATCTTTCAGCCGAGGATTTCGTTCACACTGATTTCTATAAAAATAAAACAATATGTCCCACAGGTCCAAAAGATTCTACAAAGCCTACTTCCAATGGTAGTTTATATTTTTTTGTTAAATATATGCCTAACAATGTATGCGTCATAATTCTAAAGCTTTATCTCGCTGAATTATGAAACGGTACCTCTGAACATGATGGCCGGTCTAAGTTAAAGTTGCCTAAAGGCCTTAAATTGTTTTCATAAAACGACTGCAGTTCCACAAATATTCAAATATAGATAAATTTCAGTGCGGTTGAAAATAATGGAAGCCGGTACAAAACTTTCAAAGACAGAAGGAATCAAGTGAATCTACATCTTATAAACTTCTTTATGCTGCTTTTTCTGTCAAAGTTAAATTAAAGGTATAAGAAATGAAGTGAATCTACTTTTTATATACTTCTTTATATTTTTGCGTCTGGGAACAA
>JAGDQP010028362.1:0-19169 GCA_022664845.1 Lepisma saccharinum | reverse complement strand
CTTCAATTTAGTTACAGCTAACACACATTTGGACGTTTATTAGACTCTTTGTTGTATCTTATTGACACTAATGTAGCATATACTTGTTGATGAAGCTAGGAAATGCACTTATTTTTTCTTTGACTTTTGAATTGAAGCATGGCTCTCATTGAGTTACGGGTAACACCGATTTAGACGTCTACTAGGCAGTTTGTTGTATTTTATTGAAACAAATGTGCCGTATACTTGTTGATGAAGCTAGGAAATGCACTTATTTTGTTTTGACCTTTGAATTGAAGCATGGCTTTCTTTAAGTTGCAGCTAAAACACAATTGACCGTCTATTTGGTCGCTTTTTGATTTCTCAAAAATTGAATATATAATGTTCTTATCATGTATTTTGACTGGAATTACGAGCAAATAATTAAGAACTTGTTTGAAGATGACATGAGATGCTTATCTAGGAACATATAAAAATAAAAAATGCTACAACAGTTGGTATAGACTCAAACGAAACTTTAGGATACACAAGGGAACGGACGATATTAAAACTAATTTTTCATAAAATAAGTCGAATGTGTCTCATAATATGAAAGAAGCCAATGGCGTATAGTAATGTGTAATACTTTCAATGTTATAAAATATTACAAACTTGGAAAATTGTAATAATATTCCAATTGTTCGATATTTTAGATAAAAATCAGTAAAATGGCACACTAATAACATGTGGAATAGCCATTTTATGATCGGAAGTGTTTGGAAGTTGGATTTGTTTAATAATTAAGACACTTGTTTGTGCTAGATAATGTATTTGTTGAAGCAGCTAAGGATTGATATCGCCTTGCACGCAAACTAATTAAATAAATACGTTAGACTTGGAACATTTATGGTATATGATTTGTGCAAATGTGCTTTAAAACATTTGTTTTGCTGCGATTTTTTGGTACATAAATTACACAACCAATAATTAGACAACACATTACGATTGGTCAGCAGTTCCTATAAAGGTGGTCAACAAGTGAACTCGAACCTAGGTGCTGATGAAACTATACATAATGTCATTTTTGAATGATTTACTAAGGAAGTTAGTCCTGATTTTATAATAAGCAGTATAGAACATTGGTAATCGACATTGCCATTAACATCTGTAGCATGATATATTCATAGTCGTATGGACACAGCTCAGAACAAGTGCATTGACATTTGTAAGGAATCTAAGGGAGAAATTGTGCGGGAAACTTTACTTTAATATAGTACTTGTAAGGAAATTTACAAAATAATTTTTAGAGATGTATCCAGATAATAGTATTACACTGTCAAAGTTTTTGTCTACATGTATAAAAATGATTAGAAATGATGAGTACTTGGAGAAATTGCATGCACTTTTGTGGATGAAGGACTGTATTTATGGTTGTTTTAATTGGTGTCTTTAACGAAATCGTCATCTTGTTTGATTCAAACGTTGACTAGGCCTACTTAAAACAAATATAAATTATGGTTAGCTAACAGCACTGATATATGAAACAAAAATAGACACATACAAGTTCCATATTGTTATCTTTTATTTATAAATAGGAATAAATGAATTTAAAAACTGGAGTTGTTTACTTAAGAAAAGAACTCTGAGTGCACAACAACAATTACTACTATTACAATAACTACTACTTTTAGGGAATGTCTTTCTTGCACCACCCTTGTTTGAAGCACCATAACAGTTTGGTGGAAAACCTTCAACTTAAAAATATCTACAACTGCCCGTATGTATATCATGTTTTCTTTGCAAGAACAAAACGTAACATAAGACTCTTACTTTACTTGCCATAGTAACAAATGTAGATTGTTAGTGATACAAGGGACACACATTGTTGTGTCCCGCTTTCACGTAACTACTTTCACTGTCATATTCATTGTACTAAACTTTTATCTTTCTTAGGATGTAATAACAAATCTTGTCACCTTGTAATGTTTTAGAATATTACTACGTAAGAATATGAAGACAAAAGATGCAAAACAAAATAACACGTTAAACATAAACATTAGAATTTCTTGACAGACAGAAACAAAAATATTTATGAATGTAATGAAACAAGTGCAAAGGAAAATAGGAGCTGCCATTTATTTTGAACCGAAATAAAACTTAGAACGCAGAAATACAAAATTATCATGTTTTAGTTTTACGAGAAGACATCTTCTGAAAGTTTCTCAGAGAAAAAACTTCTTTTCAATTAGAGTGACGTCTCCTTGATCATATGTTTAAGGAGACACTGGAATTATTACATTAAGAGACCACTCATAGTAGTTTCATTTAAATTGGTGTGTTGCACGTATTTAATACTGTAGGAAAATACCTATGCTAGGAAACGTAATTGTTGCTGACCTGAATCTGTGACTTTACAAAAAACTGTATAGAAACGATGCACTGTCAAAATCATAATTGACTGTATGAAATACTTTTATTACAAATTGTGTTTCTAATGTAAAATAAAATTTCACAACTTGCTTTTGAAATACAATTACAAATTCGATTTTGGAGAATGGTATACTGTTATATAATACTTGTCATAAAGCTAGCTATCAGGTCTTAACAAAAGACGTAACCTGTGCAGAACAGCTGTGCATTGGTTTCATCTTATAAAGCTGTTCAAGGAAATACTTCGAAATAAATAACGAAATATACCCATAAAAGTTTAATATGCTAAAAAAAATTTCTAAAACAATTTTTCACTAATTGTGAGCAATGAGCCTTAGCAAATGAACTGACAATAACAGCAATCAATCAATCCTGCGTTATGGGCAACCAACTTTGGTTAACTGTTGCTTGAGCTGCATACTCAAGTGTTAGGTTTAGCTACTTGGGTAAAGGTACAGTAGCTTCACAATAGCTTCAAAGGATGGAACTGATATCTAAAGGTACATTTATTAAATAATCATTAATTTTTAACACCCATTTAAATATAAGGCAGAGCTGTACTTCACATAGGCGATATTAAACAACAATCTTCAACTATTTCCGAGTTCTTATAAGTTTTGTTAGTTTTCGTTTTCTGGTCAATTAATTTCTCTTTAAAACAATGACAATGTTCTAAATAGTATTTATACTTCCAACACCCTTTAAATTACAATATAATAACAGCGTTTAAACAAACCAACTCGACTATCTATTGTTATCTCAATCAGTTAAGGAATAAGATTCCTCCAGAATGGTAAATGTGTATTTTCGTTAGGACTGGAGCAAAGTACTGGGCCCATCAGTTAAAACAAAATACCTATAGGTAAAATTTAACATGTAATTAAAATTCGACAAATTAACTTTAAATCAACGAACACGTAAGCACATAACTTTTCAACATATGCACAATTTAGTATCAGAAAAGTATCAAAGCAAACAAAACCTTTACTCCAAATCATATTTTTACAAAACCAGATTATCTTGTCATGTGTAAAACACAAATAAAAAGACATGTTGTTCAGCATCAAAATTGGAAGAAAATAAATGCGTCCAGTTCTGAAAATTATCTAACTGTGCCATACGAGTTTGGTAGTAGTTAAACAAAAATAAAATGTAAACTTGAAATCTGTTCTCTATTGCATTTTATTTATTTACATTCTAAAAGTTTGCACTCGGACTTACTTGTCATTATTATTCTTAATACAATATTCAGTATGTTTTCTTAATAAAATTCATTACAATGTTTGGAAATGACAGTGACTTTGTTTACCAAACAAGTTATTTAGTTTTGTTTGTTACTAATTGCTCACTAAACAATGAGTTCAATCCTGCAATGTAGAATACAATATTTCATTCAATAAAAATATTTTTATCGGTTAACTTTTCTATTACAATGTTCTTTCAATCTATCAAAGGAAAAAACAATGTATCTTAAAAGTTTAACATTATTTTCTACAGCACTGTTTATTTCAATCTAAATACTTTGTATGAGTTGACTTTCTTCTGCATCATTCTTGTTTTCTTGTTTGCAATTACAATATTTTTAAGTCACTTCAGTGATTTTCTAACATTTGTCTACAGACAATTTAGAAAGAAACTAACATTGCTCGTTCTCTGTAATCGCAACAAAGCCAAAACTATGATTACTTGTGAAATAGTTTGTATATATCTTCATACTGTATAATAATAAGACAGATTCTTTATTGCAATCATTATGTTTTAAATTTCGAAACACTTAAAGACACCAAGTAAAACAACCATAAATACAATCCTTCGTCCACAAAAGTGCATGCAGTTTCTCTAACTACTCATCATTTCTAATTATTTTTATATATGTAGACAAAACCCTTGACAGTGTAATGCTATTATCTGGATATATCTGTAAAATATTTAATAAATTTCCTTACAAGTACTATAATACAGCAAAGTTTCCCGCACAATTTCTCTCTTAGATTCCTTACAAATAACAATGCAGTTGTGCAGAGCTGTGTCCATAAGACTTTGAATATATCATGCTATAGATGTTAGTGGCAATGTGTGTTACCAATGTTCTATACTGCTTATTATACAATCAGCCCTAACTTCCTTAGTAAAACATTCACAAACCGCCATTATGTACAGTTTCATCAGCAACTAGGTTCGAGTCAATTTGTTGACCACCTTTATAGGATTTGCTGACAAATCATAATGTGTTGTCTAATTATTGATGTGTAATTTATGTACCTGAGTAAATCGCAGCAAAGACAAACATTTTGAATGACAATTGCACTAATTCATTTATAGCCATATCCATCCCTAGATGGCTTCAACAAATACTTTATCTATCACAAACAAGTGTGCTAATTATTCAATAAATCCAACTTAGAAACACTTCCGATCATAAATTGGCTGTTCTACATGTCATTAGTATGCTATTTTACTGATCACTCATCTAAAATAACATAACAGTGGGATATTAGTACATATTTCCAAGTTTGTAATATTTAATATCATTGAAATTATTGAACGTTATTATACGTCATTGCCTTCTTTCATATTGCAAGGTCATTCGACAGATTCTACGAAAACTAATTTCAAGTGTCGTCTGTTACATTCTCTATCCTAAAGTTTCATTTGGGTCTATACTAAACTTTTGTAGCTTTTTCGTGTCTTATATGTTCCTATTGTCAAGTGTAGGTAGGCAGGAAATAGGGAAAAATGTTGTATTTTGATGTTCAATATTTAGTTTATCTATAAAAGGGAATTATTTTGTATTTTGCTAGTATTAAGGAAAGAAATATTTAGTCGTGCCAAAGATATGTCAAATTGAATTAGCGAGAGTGATGATACACGAATGATCTCAACCTTCAAATATTTTATAAGATGAAATAACATTCAACCAGGTGTGGTATGTTTTAGAAGTAGCTACTGAAGGACAAGATGGTACCAACAGGAAATGACGTAAATTATTGAGGGATGAGAAGCAAGGTCAATATCAGATTCTTCTCAATATTAATAGCGGATGTTATTGTGAATTAACATCTAAGTAACATCGAAAACGTGTCATTAAGTAACGCCGAGTGTAGAGCTACAAGTAAAGAATTTAAGAAAATCCTTGGATCACCTCACCTAAAAGTATTTATCCATTGACGACAACCAAATAGAAAAACAAGTTTTTCCAAAATTATAAAAACTAGATTCATCAGTGCTCTAGACCTTAGTCTTGGCTCACTCGTGGACGCCAAGCTTTACAATTGACCTGCTTGATGTGTTTAAACGCCGCTGCCTTTGTCATCTCAACCCTTTGTTAACATCTCTACAGCTAAAGTCTTTCAGTAGCAGGTGAGTTGAGAATGTTTGAATCTAACAGAATATACTTGTATTATGAATGTGTTGTCATTGAGATCATTGCACGAGATAAGGTGTATTGATAAGATATTGATTTGTGATCGACTGATTCAATTTGACAGCGTATCGGCATTGCTGGGTAGTTCGGCTACCTGTACACAATAAATTTGTTAAAATATAAATGTTTTGCCTTCTGTTTAAGCCGTTGCCATCTGACTACGTCAGCCCCCGAAGAACGTAGTAAGATTTAAAGACACTCGGAAATAGATTGGTATTGTTTCGATTTCCTCCACAGGAGGAAATACGTTCTTTTAAGATTACGATCTTTTACATGATGTTCGGCCCCATAGAAAGGCAATGAAAGAATACATCTTTCACATGGTAATAGGCGCCTTATTGAGACAATCTTAATTTTAGGTACGAATCCCACATTTACGCCGTGAAGAGCAACGATTCTTCACATGGTATATAGGTCTTAATAATTTTACATTAATTTTAGTTAAGATCCGGGAGAATTAAATCGATACATACATTCCTATACACAATGGTTCTTTATTCATGTGGATAATATGGAATCTTTTGCGTTCAAGGCATTGAAAGCTCAATATCCTCAGCTTACAGATCGTATTCTCCAGGGTATTAGAGAAATTCAAACGTATATTTCCCTGAATGTAGCGCTGACTAAAACAGTAAATAGTATTTTCCCCGTTGGAACACTTGAAGAGGGTTATATCTCTTATTTACTCCACAGTTAACGTCAACGATTCTGAACAGCAGGAACAGGTATTTCAACTTTTCGTTTCCAAGGCAATTCAGGCATTAGAAGAAGCTAAGTACTTTGTTTGAGATAAGTTTACGTAACGGTGTACAATACTATTGAATTTTATACAGTATTGTATAATAATTCAGTGACCACGGTGCTGAAATTTTTGGTGCTAAACTTTCGAATTCCACCAATAATTCCGATATTATCTTTGCGAAACGATTACCAGCAAACCACGCATATTAAGATCAGGACGGTAGTATTTCAGAGATGATTCCTCTTTTGGCTATTGTCAGAATTGATAATTTGACACAGTGCATTGCGTATCATATTAGATTGTATTTACCGAAACATTTGCGTTTCGCAATATTTCCTATTAGAAGCGAGAAATTATTGAAGGAATTGCTTACGTATTTCTACAGTAATGTGACTAGTTTAGCAAGTGTTTATGCACTTTGTATGTTAATCAATAACAGAGCGATCCTTAATATTCGGAAAGCGAAATTGAGATTAGCTTACAACTTTACGTTTATTATCAGACGAGTAAACCAAAGCGTGTATTATTTGGTAGCAAATAAGCTAGACTATCAAGCTCCAGAAATACCAAATTCACTTGTTACAGGTTAATGTGTTCGGTTTTGTCATCTTTTGTCAGGCAAGAAACAAGCAATCCGGAAATGACAACAGAACCACAAGAAGCAACTTCTACGGCAACCCAATGTGATAGACAAGAAGTACATTCAAGGTCACAAAACAGACATTTTTGTAATTATTCATGTCGACTGGCTATGCAACAACTAGCGATTTTAAATATCAATATGAGTAGCATTCGTGCGGCAGTGTCGTTCCAAACTTTACGTATTCGTAGGGTATTGTTTTATCAATCCCAATAACATCAGTTTTCGCGAGGACCGATACATGAACGATGTAAAGCTACAAATAACACAGGCAGAAAACCACGGCATTCTTCAGAAAAACGCAAGGGAATTTATCATCGCAAACAATGTAAGACAGAAAATGTTATTCAATACCAAAACCATGACCCAGACGATGTAGGACGTGACTTTGTGTCAGTGCAGCGGGATGCATATCAAGTTCCTTTCCCAGGTTCCGACAGTGACAACAGCGCGGAACAACCTCAGAAATTGCAAACTACAGAGTTATAATTCAGACCGACAAAACATGCAAAAAGCGCGAACGATATAATAAAATTAAATTCCAAAATTTTAAACCGCTGTAATTATTTTGAAAATAAAAAAATCATAAGGTTGTATGTTGCAATGTTATATTTAAATTTATGTACACAAAACAAATGAAAAATATATCACTTCAAAATTTTTCTAGAGTAATTTAAGGTAACGGTTATGATTTTATTTTACAGTATAACAGTCATATAGCCATCAAGAAAAAAATATTGAACAGACAAACTCACAACGATGTAAGGATTTAATGAGCAAGGTGTAGTCAAATAAAAACTCTTATTAACAGGATAAATCGACATTTTGCGGGAAATAAGTTCCGAATAAGCAAGTACGCGGTACTAAATTTTGTTCTTAAAATCCCTAACATCCAAATCTTGAGACAATAACATGATATTATTTTGAACAAAAATAATAGGCTGTATGGGTTTCGATACATAACTATTACGTTTACATTAAATTCCATTTTGAAATAAGAGATAATACGGGTAAGAATATTCAATACTTTCTACATAATATAAGCGTTACAGTTTCATTACGTATTTTCAGTTTTAGATTCACGATTATCACTTTAAAGCATTAAACGTATACATATAAATAATTTTTGAATTTTGGATTTCTTTAGACGAAAACACAATTTTGGATTTCCGTGCGAAAAATTATAATTTGATTGTAGTAAGTAGACCATCAAATTATAACTCTCTATGTGATGGACCAACATTCATATCAACTATTTTGCAGTGTATTTTTGTAGATAATTTGCTTTCGGATTAGCTAACGGTAATAGGTTGCGGAATTGATAGGTAACATTACAAGAGGCAGTATGGAACCAAATTAATTTGCAAATATTGCTGAGAGAATGTAGAGAATTTTATAGATGTACATTTTCAAAATAATCGGTAATACAAATTGATTTTATGGCATGGTAGAATTTTAGAATTTTCTATTTTTGACTAGTGATCTCTATTTTTGACTATTTTTTGAATATTATTGTAGATATCAATATACCAGTGCAACAGCCTTATCTATGAACATTATTTTCTAACCAACATTTTTTTTCACGATAAACGATAAATGTAAATTCTCAAACAAAAAATCCATATTAATTTTTGGAGTTCAAAAATTTCAAGTTTAAGGTAACAATAATAATTTCAAATTTGGCATCATTTGAAAGTAGAATATATCAACAGATTAGGCCGACCATTTCAGAAGTTTTATTAATAAGAAACAATGCAATGAAGACAGGATAACCGGATTTCTAAACAATTTCAAGTATAGATTTATAAAAGGAAAGTGAGGAGCAATAGAGGTCAGTGATGTGATGATTTATTTGGCTCGCTCAAAGTATATTTATAATTTGAGTTTGTAAGTTCAACACTCAAATAGGTTGCGAGACGTATAAAAATATAACATCTATTCTACGTTATTTACGGTATAATTTTCAAATAAGAATTAAGTACGGGTAAAAGCGATAATTTAATTTAAATAGCAAGGATTTTGTCAGTATATAAGCCAGTTTTAACACCATATTTATCTTTTGTCTATGCGATATTACCATTTTTATAGATAACATAATACAGTGGTACGAGGATACTTTTTGAAGAAATTCCATTCAAATCTTTTACTACTAGCTTATCGCGGTAGGAAGTGCGCGCCTACGGTAGATAAATTCTTCATTTTAGAACAAGTGGAAATAACGAAAATACAATATATTGTCCTACGACATGTTTAAAAATGTAGGATAGAATTAATAGACCAGACGAATCTTACTTTTTGCTATATCTTTGTAAATAGGCTCTTGTACATTGCATATTCTTTTCGAACATGCTTTCTCCACGCATTCTACTTCCTCTGATTCTTCTTATTTCAATCGACTAGGTCTATGCTAGGTATTAATTAATACATAAAATGTGATAACATATTCCGTAATTACCACCTAGAACAAGTATAAAACAGTTTCCTTTTTATGATAATAATAATAATAATAATAATAATAATTGGTCGGGATAATTTTCGTCAGAATTCAATGCGATTTTAAATATATTATTCGGCGGTATTTAAATTTCTTAATGTGTAAATTATAAATGCAATTTAAGAAACAGCATATTTGGTAGATTTCAACATGTGATTGATTTTTAACAGTTTTTAAACAAAAATAAATAACACCTTATTGGCAAGAAAATAGTTCACATCAATTATTATAATTCAGATTGGCATAAACGTAAATTTTAGTATTACAGGTTTAATTTTCAGTTCGTATATACAACAGAGAGTAGAAAGTATGATTCAATGAATTTTAAATTTTCACCATTTGATTTGCAAGTTTATAATCCACAGTATTTCATTTTTTCTAAATTTAATTAAAATTCCATTAAATTAGCAAGTCAACAGTGATCAATGATGCTTGATAAATTATAGAAAATATCATCTTTACGAATGTAACCCAGAATGAGAAATAGAATACCAAGAAACAGGTGAAAAGCACAAATGGGGTGAGTTCTTCATTTTGGTTCGAATAAATTCGTAAATGTTCTTCGATATATTATACAATGAGCTAAACTCACATCAATGTTTACAGTTCGACTTTAATCTATTTTAAATTTCAAGATTAGAAAATATAGAAACAATAATACGAAACACATTAATGTCATTGGTGATGTGTTTAAACGCCGCTGCCTTTGTCATCTCACCCTTTGTTAACATCTCTACAGCTAAAGTCTTTCAGTAGCAGGTGAGTTGAGAATGTTTGAATCTAACAGAATATACTCGTATTATGAATGTGTTGTCATTGAGATCATTGCACGAGATAAGGTGTATTGATAAGATATTGATTTGTGATCGACTGATTCAATTTGACAACGTATCGGCTTTCCTGGGTAGTTCGGTTACCTGTACGGTATTTTAATGGCACAATAAATTTGTTAAAATATAAACGTTTTGCCTTCTGTTTAAGTCGTTGCCATCTGACTACGTCAGCCCCCGAAGAACGTAGTAAGATTTAAAGACACTCTGAAATAGATTGGTATTGTATTGATTTCTTCCACAGAAGGAAATACGTTCTTTTAAGGTTACGATCTTTTACATGATGTTCGGCCCCATAGAAAGGTAATGAAAGAATACAGCTGTCTAAGAAACAAGTGTGTTAATTATTCAATAAATCTGACTTAGAAACACTTCCGATCATAAAATGGCTGTTCTACATGCCATTAGTATGCTATTTTATTGATCATTCATCTAAAATAAGACAACAGTGGGATATTAGTACATGTTTCCAAGTTTATAATATTTAATATCATTGAAATTATTGAACGTTATTATACGTCATTGCCTTATTTCATATTGCAAGGTCATTCGACAGATTCTATGAAAACTTATTTCAAGTGTCGTCCGTTACATTCTCTATCCTAAAGTTTCATTTGGGTCTATAATAAACTGTTGTAGCTTTTTCGTGTCTTATATGTTCCTATATAAGGCACTAATGTCATATTCAAACAAGTTCTTAATTATTTGCTCGTAATTCCAGTCCATATTAATGGTAAAACATTATATATTCAATTCCTAAAAAATCAAAAATGGACCTAATAAACGGCTAATAGTGTGGTAGCTGTAAGTCAAAGGAAGTCATGCTTCAGTTCTAAGGTCAAAACAAAATAAGTGCATTTCTTAGCTTCCTCAACAAGTATACGGCACATTAGTTTCAATAAAATACAACAAACTGCCTAGTAGACGTGAAAATGGGTTTTAACAGTAACTCAATGAGAGCCATGCTTCAAAGGTCAAAACAAAATCAGTGCATTTCCTAGATTCAAGAACCAGCATAATTATGCTTCAATAAAACTCAACAAACGGCCTAGTAGACGTCTAAATCGGTGTTACTCGTAACTCAATGAGAGCCATGCTTCAATACAAAGGTCAAAGAAAAAATAAGTGCATTTCCTAGCTTCAGCAACAAGTATATGCTACATTAGCGTCAATAAGATACAACAAAGAGTCTAATAAACGTCCAAATGTGTGTTAGCTGTAACTAAATTGAAGTCATGCTTCAATTCAAAGGACAAAATAAATTAAGTGCATTTCCTAGTTTCAGGAACCAATATATGCTATATTAGTTTCAATAAAATACAACAAACGGCCTAATAAACGTCCAAGTGGGTGTTAGCAGTAACTCAGAGAAACCGAACTGCTTCGATTCAAATGTAAAACCACGATATGCGCGTTTCCTAGTTTCACATACCTACGTTAACGTTCCGCCAGCAGTTTCACGTCCTGGGATGTCGGTCCAACACATAATTATGTCACGGTACGACTTCCCCCTCGCAAATATGTTACTGGACGAGGTTTCGTCCGCAACATAATTCCATTCTTAAAGTAGCATCTCAAATTTTTATTCTACAAAGCTACCATTCAAGCTACCATTTACAACAAACACAAGCAAATCGATGTTTATACAGCCTCTGTAACCATCACCACTACACCACAGCACCCTCATTACATTCAAATCATATGTATTCCTTCACTAATCATACATTACCAGTAGCATCTTTAAACGTATTCACAAAAAAATAATACTTCAATTCAGGTCTATGCTTATACTAAGTTTTCTCCATTTATCACTGCTTTCGGAAACCTGTCATTTCAAGTTTAGTAAAATCACAATTTTATTCAGTACAACACGTTCTTCTTTTTGTCTGAGTTTCTGTATATCTTACTCTCAACATATATTCATCGGTTCTGTTCGTGTTTGTTAACATTTTGTAATTTACCCATGTTTTTGGAAACACGTCATTTCAATTCCAGTTAAAATTACATTTTAATTTTGTACAGTACGTTCTTCTTTTTGTCTCAATTTGTGTATATCTCACTCTCAACTTATATTGAACGATTCTGTTCGTGTGTGTTATCTTTCTGTAATTTATCAATGCTTTCGGAAGCACGTCATTCCAATTCCAGTTAAAATCTCATTTTGGTTTATACAATATGTTCTTTTTTATCTCAGATTCTGTATATATCTCTACCAACTTATACTCAACGATTTTGCAATTTATGTATTGCTTTCGGAAGCCCGTCAGTTTGAGCCGTGTCAAAACCGTACGTTGTTATGCAAAACGGTGTTTATTTTTCTTTCAATCAAACAGCAACCGTAACCAATGCTGTAAAGACAATATTATTAACAATACAATGTTCCTAGACCTTTTTAATAAACGGCAACTACTTAATGTCTTTTTTTGTCAGATAGGTAATTCTTAATCAAAGATAACAATTTCATTTCTTATTCTGGTTTTGAAATTATTCATTTATATTCTTCAACCTCCAGTATCAGAAACTTCTCTGTCCGCGGGGTGTTGTCTCTTTTTTTTTTCTATTTTATAAACAGAATTAACTTCTTCCCTCAGGGGCTATACGAAATTCGGTGCTCATCGAGGTGGATGGACTAAAGTCTAGAGCGATGGAAGAAAAAAAGATTTTTAATTATTTTTCCCCTACAACCAAAGAGAAGTTGTTATCAATTAATTCCATAGTAGATTTTTGTGGTCCAAAAAGGGTTGGTGACATTGATTAATTGGGGGCGGAGTTACGCTATACTAAAAGCAAAGCATAGCAATGGTTCATTAATTTCTTCGTGCCTGCGGTCATTCGCTATGCATCGGATCGATGATACTACTTTCTGGATAATTTTTGAAATGGAATTTTTAGTTCTCTTTGGGGGGTCACTCCTTTGAAAGAAACACTACAGAGTCATCATACAAAGGAAAGCTAGAGACTTGAGAGAATAAAACTTTCACCGCTACACTCAAAAAGTATAGGAGTTGCCACAGACTCAAGCAATTATGACGTGACGGGGTGGCAGTAGCAGACGTACAGTCGGGTGGGTCGAAAATACAAAATGTTTATATTTTCAAAATAGCTATGGTTAAAAAGTTGTACAGGGTATTCTGAATATATATTTTGCAGCAGACCAAAATCGGAAGATATCTTAAGGAGCCGCAGAAGGGAAACCGTTTTAGGCGGTTTTCGTGTATGCGGTTATATAACCCGCCATACATAAAGCAGTTTTCTCAGTTTTCGTGGTAGTTAGGGCCATAAACAGGTCCATAATTAAATTATATCGTCAGCGCTTGATTCTTAAACGGAGTCATTATTTGCTCATCTTTGGTTTTTACTCTCATGAATCCATCTTTTCTATCTTGACTCAAGAAGATCTTTTTATTTGATTTATTTAGTGACAATACAACAGACAATGGCCTAATTATAGTGTTGAGCTTTACAAAATAGTTGTACAGAGCTTATTGACAATGGCATCTCTAAATTCTTTAGGCGACATATAGCATACGTCCACATCATTGTGAACTGTACAGAGTTTGTTATACATATTATAAATTAAACAGATTGGTGACCAGATCGAGATATTGGTTCTTGCCTTTTTATAGTGGAAGAGACCAGTATTATTAACGCGAGTTTTAGATGATGGGACACGAAACTGTAATGTTGAAATTAAATCTAGACAATCTAACTTATTTTGAATAATTTTTTGAAGAAATAACGGATCAGCAATGTTGTGCCTTTTTTCCAAGTTCTAAATATTAATGTTCTTAATGACTGCATCGTAACTATCATAAGCAGGATATATTCGAGTTTTTAAAAAAATCAGGAATTTAAGAAATTTTGATTGGATATTCTCTAGTTGTTGGCAATGTTTCAATTCATATGGATTCCAAATAGAAGAACCATATTCTAGCTTGGGGCGAACATAAGCATAGTAATTTTTTTTCCAATGTTGATATATTGTTAAACTCTCTTCCCGTCCTAATTACGAATCCTAGTAACTTCAAGGCTTCATTTGTTATATTTGTAACGCGTATGTTAAAAGTCAATTTCGAGTCAAAACTGACACCAAGATCCTTAACTACAGTAGGTCTGTTTAGTACTATTTTATTAATGGAAATATCAAATTGATGAGTGGTTCTATTTCTATTAAATGACAATACTTTACATTTACTTATGTTGACTCCAAGTTGATTAATAACACACCAGTTTGCAATATTATCCAAGCTTTGCTTAAGTCTTATGCAGTCCCGAGAGAATTTACTTTTGTATATATTTATAAGTCAGCTGCAAACAACAATTTTTCATTATCAGGCACATAATCAGGAAGATCATTGACAAACAAGAGGAATAATAAAGGTCCTAGGTTCGATCCTTGAGGAACTCCTGAGAGTGTAGAATATTCATATGATTTGTATTCTTTATAGACAACTGATTGCTTGCGATTTGTTAAGTACGAATAGAGGAGCCTAATCACAGTGGGTGAGAAGTGATAGTGATGTAATTTTTCCAGTAATATATTGTGATTAACTCTGTCAAATGCTTTCTCAGAGTCAATATGAATCACATCAACTTGTTTGCCTTCATCCAACGAATTCCTATGTAGTCCGTAACAACTGCTAAGTTTGTCACCGTGGTTTTCCGAGAAACAAAGCCGTGCTGCTTAGTTGAGATAACTGGTTGAATATGATTACTAATTCTCTTGTATAAGATTTGTTCAAATACTTTTGCAAAAGCTGGTAATATTGCAATTGGCCTGAAGTCATTAATGTCTCTACTATCTATATTAGATTTTGGGATAGGACAAACCAGGGCAGATTTCCACTTGTCGGGGAAAGTACGTGTTTTTAGGGATAAGTTAAATGCTATCAATAGGTGATATTTAAATATATCAACACATCCCTTAACTACATATGAGGGTATGCCATCAGAACCTACTGTCGTTTTCGATTTTAAATTTCTGATAGCATTTTCAACTTCCTTTAGTTGAATTTGGTTAATGCACAGTGTCATCATTTCTATTACTAACAACATTACTGTTAAGATGTGTGAGAGGAGGATAGAAATAGCAATTGAAAATACTGAGAGAATGCATTCCCTGTCTCATGATTGCTAGACAACTCCTGGCCTTCAAATGTTAATACATTTGGCGGTAGGTGACTTTTTTATTCTTGATGAAATTCCATAGTTCGCTCGATTTGGTATTGGTATTATTTTCAGAATTAATTATAAAACTCTTATAGGCAATTCTAATGTCTTTCTTAATTTCCCTACGTAATCGAGCAAATTCTTGATAGAAAAGTGTCGAGTTAGTTTTGACCCGGGATTGTTTATGATAATATGCCTTAACCTTAAGTTTTCTAATAATACCTTTGGTGAACCAACACGGATACTTTGAAACTGTACGTATTTTACGGGGAACACACCTATCAAATATTTCATAGACAATATCATATAATTCACTCACTTGGTCATTAACATTCCGATACATTTGTAAAGATTCCCAATCGATAGCTTGTAATTCCTGATACAACATCAGAAAATTTGCCTTCCTAAAATTGTAATAATAAGTTATACCTTTCTGCTTTTCTTTCTTGACCTTTCTGTTAACTATGTCTATTATTATAGCTGGGTGATGGATATATTCCGGTACCAAAGGTAACAATTCTCTAATAACTTCAATATTTTTAAGATTTGACAGAACTAGATCTAGTGTGCGATTATTATTATTTGTCAACATTGTTGAACGATCTCAAATCATAAAATTTATAAAAGTATATAAATTTCTACACTTTAAAGATGTGCTTTGCTCAAAATCAAATTCAGTACCGGTTATTTCCGGTAAATTGAAGTCACCAATGCGGAGAATAGGACTGCCTTGCGGACAAGTGGATTCAATGCGTGCAAATAGGTTATCATATAAATCTATACCTGAAACCGGTTCAAAATATACAACATGGTCTCCCCTTTACAGTTATTCTAGCAATCAGACACTCATACTCATCATCACAGCTATTTAATAAACAAAGATTGTATTTTCCAAGAGCCGAGATAAGTACCCCTCCCCCCCACTGACTTTCCAGTTTTATTAATATTGCGATCATGTCACACTCTGCGTACGATATATATTGGTGCCCGTTTAATTTACCATTGCTCACCAGCTGTAAAATTTAAGATTCAGGTTTCTGCATAATTTTATTCTGCTTAAATCAAGTTTCCCGTACTAACTCCATATGTAGCACAAGAGAAATGACAGATTAGGGTGCAAGTGACGTGGAGGAAGTCCCCGTAAAGTGGCAGAGAATTACACTATGTAAAAAGTTTGTTGTGTTACGCAGAATCGTTAGCAACAGCTGTTCAGGAAGAAATGGGATCATCACTCAAGAAAATACGAGTATATTTATTTATAAGAGTATAAGAGAGAAGACAAAGGTCAAAAAAGAGCTTTAAGCAAGTTTAGGTAACATTCGCTTAGAAGAGACAATACTTCAATGGAAGGATTGGTGTACTCTTACTTGTTAGTCTAAAACAAGATAGGAGAAATATATTACAGTCGAACTTAAATGGAAGAGCACATTTGTCTTCCGTTTGTTGATTTTGAATATCATCTCAACCAGGGATAAAATCTTGGTATTTCTACCCAAACAGGTAGTATGTTAAAACTCACGAGCAACCACCAAAGCATGTTCTGCTACTCCTCAAATGAGATTATATCAAAGCGATATGACAATTGAAGACCTGAATTGCAAAATATCCCAAGGACACTTTTTTCGTATTCCCATTTTTTTCTGTTCGTCGACATCTATATTCCAAGGGCTATCCACTTGCATTACATTATAACTCCAACTAAAATCCTTTTTTAATACAAAATAATTTCAACTGAATAGAATAACTTCCTGTTTCTTGTTCCTCCTGAAAAAAATACTTCGATGGACTTCGGATGTTTGGTAGTTCAGGTCTTCAATCGTGGAATGCACAATGACATGCCAAGCAACAGTCAACACATTTCTTCTACGTATTTTAGGCTTGTCGTGGCAAGCAGGGTGTAGCGAGTAAACAAAGCATTTACGAAACGAGCTACAATCACCATGCTAATTACTGACTCGAAATTAATATAAAACTGGTCTTCACAAAAAATTACGACCTGAGGACTTCCCTTGTCAGTGGAAACCAAGGAAAAGAACAGCAACAATTGATTTCTCTATGTCTGCTTAGAAAGTTGCAAACGTTGAAATTGAATGAAGTTTCTCCCACTTACAGTTAGTATGATTTTCAGAAGCATCTGCTGGAGTTTTGGCGGGTCTAGTAGATGCCTATTACTATAATCCATTCAGCAGAATACATTAAATGGTTCTCTACTTTATAGATACATTTTTAGTCTTTGCTATAATGGATTATAGTACTTTGCTATGTTACAGACCCTCATCGCCTAAGGTCTCATTGCATCGAAATAAAAAATCTAATTTCTTTGAGATTTCTTCTGACGGGTTTTATTCCAAAGGGGATGACTCCCTTCCCGCCGTTGCCCCCGATGCAATGTAAGTGACCTAGTTTTGGAGATTACATGTCAAAGTCAAATTTGATTAGGGGCGAGACTAAATATCGGTGCTCTGTACAGCCCGATCTCCCGCATCGATATATTGAATAAGTCTTGACTTATCAGTGGAGTGTACCCTGGCCTCTCATGGTGATCTGTCGTAAGACAGGTCATCAGAGGGGCCAGAAATATTATTCTTTTGGCAAGCCAAGACGTTTGATGATGAAAATGAGACTTCGGAAACTAAAATCTTAAACATCCTTAGTAATTTTTCTTTATTGTTGTGGCTAGATTGTTTAGACAAATAAAATAACAATTTGCTATTCATTGTTCATGTATATTGGTAAAAGAATTCCCACTATTCGTTGAAAACTTGTACTTTATAAATAACTACCAGATGACAAGCATTATCTCACAACAAGAAATTCTTTAAGAAAAGAACTGAAGAATATTTAAAGATAATTACTCTAAAATAATTTATAGCAGTGATTCCGCACCCTCTCATATTCTCCAGCGCACCCCCAACTTCAATTTTTTACGGTAAAATATCTATAGAAAAGGTGCAAAACTCCACTTACACGCTCTCAGTCTTCACTTTAAATTCCCAAAACTGAAAATCCTGGCGGAATCCCTGGCTCTAATTACCACGAAAATGGAGGAAAATGTTATATGCATGGCTGGTTGCATACCCGAAACGCCTTAAAACAGTTTCCCCTCTGCGGCTCCTTAAGATATCTTCCGAGTTTTGTCTACTACAAAACATATATTCACAACGGCTCTCCATTTTGCCATTATTAGCCATTATCATTAACCATTTTGAAAATTTAAACTTTTTATACCCACCCTAACGTACAGGTGACTTGTCGGACACGGGAAGAGAATGTAACACACACGAATGACAAGTGAGGCAAAAAAGGGGCAATTTATGTAAATGGAGAAGTGTCAGATGCAAAGTGCGGCATGTCGTATTTGAAGCAGGAAACGAAAATTGTTTTTAAAAAAAGCTACCGAAACCTTACAGATAATTCAGCAGGTGTATCAGGACGAAGCCCTGATCCACTCTTGTGGGAGTAAGTGGCACCGGCAGCTCGCA